>MU251384.1:0-187246 GCA_019669835.1 Amylocarpus encephaloides
GATACAGTCAAGTCTTCGCCGTTCTCCTCGTTTTCGCAGGATCTTAAGTCGTCGGCGGAGGGCTGATTGAACTGTGGTTTCGTCGTAGTAAAAGCCTCGTCGCCAGTACTCTTTCGTTCGGTCCCAATTCGCAATTACAAAGGCGTATCGTTTGAGTTTATGCTCGCGCGAGAGGAAGGGCTTGCAATCAGGCATATGATAGTGATATCCATGACGGGCGAAAGCAGCTAAAATAGTTTTATCAGTGGCCTTAATGTCATAGATATCTGCGATCTTCTGGAGGGGCATTGCTCGCCGTTCAAAGTGGCCCGTCATCCACTGAATTATCTCCTTTACCTTCTCGTCTGAGATAATAGGAGGTCTACCAGTCCGTTTCCCTTTGCTTGTACGTCGATCAGAAGGCCGGTGATATAGCCACTTGATAGCTGTCTTGCGATTGACGCCTACTTGCCGAGCAGCCTCTGCTTGTGAGAGCCCCTGCTCAACAAGACACCGAAATCGCGATCGTTTAGGAGTATTATACTCTTTGCGTAGCGTCTTACGAACGTATCCTATTGTGTTTACTGACTTATGAGTGTTGTGAGAGTTGCGAGAGCTGTGAGAGTTAAGAGTGTTGAGAAAGAGAAGGTGCTAGAACAGCGGGACGCTAAGCTCACCGCCTTACAGGGGGGTGCTCATGACTTCTTACAACCCCCTTTCGTACGTTGTATGAGCCATTGTACTTATCGAGCCTTTAACCGACGGCTATTGTTCGGTAGATTGCATGACGACGTCTAGAAAATAATAGAATCCTTGGCACATTTGCCCAAAGCCCTCGTGATCTACCACTTCCATTGATCGGACGCTTTCTTCTGAATGACCCTCCTTTCCATACATTCCTTTATTCGCTTAATCACCTTACCGGAAGAACTCCATTGCCATGTTCCTAAAGGAGCACACAAGGGGGATTGTGGTAGCAGAACTACATCGACCGTGTTATTTCACCAAGAAACGATGGCGGCTTGTAGGAGAAGGCGATTGCAGTCTGATTGGAGACCCTTGGGTTTTCCATTCCTTGGCAACTTGTTCCTCTATTTCAGGTTTGGTTGATTATCCCGTATTTCTCCTTTGGGGGGTTGTTCTAATGTTCTTCCTTGCCATTCAGCTTCAGTGTGGACTTGAAGACATATGCCGCAGTGTGAGCACACTTGGAAACCGTTCCTTGTTCGGAGGCTACTCACGGGCTATTTCGGAGGTTGGCGTATCGCCTCAAGTGAGGTTGGCCCCCTTTACATAGACAAGTATGCAAAAGGCATGACGTAACATATCCTTCACTTAAATAAGTGCTACAGGCATCTTGTTGGAGGTAGGGATGTTTGCTGTGGCCTTTCATAGCTCAACTTCAGACTAAGCGACTTCTGTGAAAGTTATTCAATAGTAATCATCAATTACAGTTCATCATGAGAGGTTCTCGGTTCTGCTTATATGGGGCGGTATCCCCCCTTGAAGTCAAAGGGTTAAAGAAAAGGAATCATTGCAATACTTCATTCCTTTTTCTTTAACCCTACGGAATCCAGTTGATATCCAATCCTAGAACTGTCAAGTGTAGATGAATGGGTGAAAGATTATTCATCCCTTCATGTGCTCGCTTATTGTGACAGATGTCACATCATCTAGTCACGCCGACGGGGAAGACAGGGGACATGGACTGCACTTGCCGAAGAGGATACCAAACTGTACCTACTTAGTTAGCTACAGGACTTACAGAAAAGACAGACTTTCCACGCATAACACATTTGACCATACCATTGCCTTGCACTTATTGATAGTTCTCTTCAGCCTACTCGTAAGCTCTCGGTGCGTAAGCCAAGTGAACAGTACCAAATTCTCAAACAACAGATAGAGTACTATTCAATTCGGCTTGTATGGTACTGAAAAGAATTAACATTGTCTGGTTGATGGCACGTGTTTGGGCGTTTCTGTCTTGATAGATTGTTAGTGAATAGTAGTTTACATTCTTATAAATCATCTTATTGTATAGGAACATACAAGTGTAGCATGGCAACGCGCAATTCCTATTTAGGGCCATGGTGCCGCGGAATCCCATTGTGACGTCCAGTGAATAAATTACCACGAAATTGACTATGAACTGACATTAACAGGCTCTTGCCCTTTAATGACTTGGCAGAGAATTGTATAAAGTCCTGGATTTTCCAATCTCGTTTTGTTTTTCTTAACACTAAAATTGTCGTCACCCCTTTGCAGAAATCGCCGCGGCAACAATCTCGACATCAAAATCGACAACACTTCGACTATTTCACTCGAACAATCCTTTCTTGGGTACAACCCCTCCAGGCATTTGCGAATCCCGAGCGAACAACCACACAACCACGCGTCAAGCCAGCAAAGCCCTCCGCACGGCTACTCAAAGATCGATCTTTTCTGCTCGCTTCTCGCGCAACAAAGCCCCGTAAATCCTCGGCCACCTCATCCGACCACTTCCTCAGCCCTCACAATGACTTCCGTCAATTCCACCGGGCCCGCCGGTTTCAACGGAACCCCAGAAGAAGCCCTTAGCCAATACCAAGACGAATTTTTCCATCAGCTCCTCGTAGGCAGTGACCCGTCCATCTTCAGCGTCCCCCTTGCCCTCTACTTCGGCATCTCCTTCACTAGCAAGCCATCAATCGACACCCAAATCTACCTCTACTTTAGGTCATGCTACCCACTCTCCAATCCACCTCTCCCCCAATTCTTCACCATGCCAGACCAGACAGAAAACACCGCCTTCATCGCTCCTAACATCGAAACTCTCCGCCAAAAGTACGCGGACGATCCCGATGGCTTCCATGCGCTAGACGTAGAGGAGATCGCGAGCTTCCGCAATCTGTCGGAGCAGAAGGTTATGCAGACTAGGGGTACCTTCCCGGCGTGGGATGAGGGGACGAAGATCGAGTTTGAGAGATTACTCAGGAAGTACAGCATCCACGTTACGCTGTGCGCCCAGGAGCAGGAGAAGAAAGCAAGGGAGGTTGGGTGGGAGGGAACAAGAGAGGAAATCCTTGCTTCTAGGTTCAGGCAGGACGGTGACCATCTCTATGGTCGCCAGTCTCAAGCAACCAATGATGGAAGAGGTACTGCGCTAAATTTCGCCTACAATATCGATGAGGATAATAGATACGAGCCATCCAAATAGATCGGTCCGTCCGGCAGCTTGTTTCGCGCCGAGTTTGGAGGGAAATACCTGGAAGAGTGATGCTCTGGCCTTTACAGGCTCGATGCCTTGCTTTTGTATGTTCAACTACTGTATGATTCCCTGCCCTAGCTGGCAGATCCAAGCACGCACTAGAGTTAACTCGCAAGGGAATGATATTTGCCGATTTCTGGCTTGCGAGTCCTGCAGGTTCTTCCGCGCGTCTTATAAAAATAAAAATAATTATTACTAAGGGCCCGTTTGGACTCGCGAAATACTCTAAATACTAGTACCTAGATATTGATATTAGTATATAACTAATATTAAAGACTCGCAACCTAAACGCTCCGTCTTTTTCGAGTGTTTATTAATAGTATTTCGGCGTTGGTATGCCTGATTTCCGATCGCTATAGTGACCGCACCTTGGAGCTTTTCATCCTTTTCTAGTCGGTATATACTATTCCATTGTGATATTACTGCAATGACTCGAGCCATTAGGCCAACAACGAAGACCATAGATGCCGAATCTTCGCAAAGGAAAGCTCATAGCGAGCGTATTGATTAGACTAAAGAGCTTAAAGAGTCGTGAACTACAATAACGACTCGATATGTCGAATCTGGAAAGCTAGCGGATGATGTATTTAAGAAGGCCCACCATACGAGTATTACTGTCGAGCTCAGGAGTCTTACGATCTGTTAGAGTTAGGCACTATTACGATTAGCGGTTCTCATCACTTCTTTATATATCGGAATGTGTGGTTTTCTAGTAGTACTCTAATATTGTCGCATACGATGTGGCTCCGATCCCTCCACTAACCTCCATATCATTCCGAAATGCGTAGTGTTTGCGATGTGAGTGAGAAGGAGGCATGCTAGTGGATTATTCGATTGTTTACGGAGTGGAATGGAACCTAAAGGTAAACAACTCTGCATCAATAACCTTTGGTTGTGGCTGACAATCACAGTATTTAATATCTAGCATTTAATAATTGGATTCAAGGACATCTGTGCCAGTATTTGAAAACTCAGTATTATTCCGCGAACCTGAACGCTCAAAAGTTATTACTTTTTCCTTCTGTGAGGTTTTTTAGTATCTTATAGATCTTATTCTAAAAAAAATAGTATTTTTATAAGAAGGCTCTTAAATATATATATATATATATATAAAAGAGTAAGACGCTTTTCGAAAAAAAGTCCTAGGCTTCCAATAGGCTAGAATTTATTTTAAGTTGATGATTTAAGCGAGATACTCTCGCGGGGCAGGAACTTTTCTTTTATTTAAATTGGCCATCTTTATATATCTAGCGGCACTCTCCTATTATTCTTAGCAATACGTATTTTTAAAGTCTATACTTAGATAATAGACAAACGGCTTTCTTTTAAGCTAAGCTAGATAAAAAGCCGACTGGTAAGTCTTCTATTATTCGAGGTGGTTTCAAGGGGGTTAAAAATTCCTCGCTGAGGGCCCTGATATTTCTCGACAAGGCAGTTTGGAAAGGAGACTTGCCCACAACACAATAAATAGTATTATCCTTCTTCATGACCAGGTTGCAAGTTGGAAAATACGAAGTGGTCAAATGATAAGAGTTCAATTAATTGCTCACAAAAGCTTGTCATCAAGCACAGGCTTCATGGCGACCTACAAACCCACCAAATCCCCCCTGCACTTGTTTGGCAAAAGGGTTTAATTATTCACTCACTTCAGCGCGTTTCATAGTAATGAAGAGGCTACCTTCTCATCACAAAATCCACACATATCCCACACATCACAACATCCCCAAGCTCAGTCTTGCAGAATTCCATTAGAAGTCTATCGATTAATACAGGCTCATATACTACGAAAAAGTCGATGCCGTAAGAAGCAAAACAGACAAGCTAAGAGACTCGTAGAATTTACCACTTTTCCCCCTATACAAAATTATCCCCTAGGCCCTAAGACTTCCCTCTTACTATATCCCATTTTCTACGCCCCCGAAGCCTTCGAATTTTCATCCATCAGAGCATCGATCTGGTCATCGACTTTCTTTTCCTGTGCATCCTCGTCATCCTTTCCTTGTCGTCCACGACGAGGAGATCTATCGTCGTCCTCTTCGCTGCTGTCACTGCCATGTGGACTTCCTCTGTTAGATTGGCGACTTCGAGTCATCTGATATCATGTTAAAATGGGCAGGGAAAAAGCTACATCAGAACAACTCACCCATGATCGCACACCACCAATCAACCCCAAACTATAACCGGTAGCAAAGTCGCTGCCGGGGCCACCAGGGCTCTCGGCTCGTGGAATTTCCAGGCGACGACTGATATGCGAAAGAGCTGATGGGCTTGTCAAAGAACCAGAGGACTTGTTCGTATCCTCGTAACTTGACATTCTCGCAGGACTGCCCGGCCTGCTAGCTTGCCAGAACTGTCTGATCTCTTTGCCCAACTCTTGGCCGGTAGTGCTCCAGTTATTACGAATCGCGTCTCTCATTTCTGAGACGTGACGCTTAAGGTCTAGTTCGTTCTTCTTCAACCACGACACGTTAAGCTCTTGACGGGAAGTGCCACGCTTGAATTGACGACTGATGTATTTTTCGTAATCACGTACAATCCTATTTTAGTCAGAACATATCTTATCACAATGATTTTGGCATGCGAACTTCGTGATGATCCCCGTGGTGCTGACGCCCTCAGTTCTCTGGGTAACCAAGAATTTCCCTGCCTCCTTGATGGGCTTGTAAATATCGTCTCCCTCATCTGCTCCATATGGTAGATCGTCGTGAGCAACATAGTCAATCTGCTGTTCTGCTAGGAAATCTGGTGTGACAATCCATGGGCAATCTTCAATGACTTCGTCCACCCACTTGCAATGTCTAACGGTCTCGGCACGTTCTTGTCCACTTAAAACCGTGAGACCCTTTCGCTTGTGCGTTTCTGTGTCTCCGGTCACACCAACGAGAAGGTAGACGTCGGCAAATGCTTTCTTGGCTTGTTCGAGTTGGCGCATGTGTCTGTATCGCGAACATCAGCAACCATTTGAGTCAACACCCTAGCACGGAGCGTCACTCACCCAAGATGGAATAAATCGAAAACACCGTCTGCATATACGCGAATCGGTCTTCCAGTCGGTGGAGGATTCGTCTGGTACCCGACGGGATCTGTCAACGCCCCAATTGGTGGTGGCGCCATCGAGTCCGCGTCTTTCGATATGCTCTTTCGCCCTTTACGACCGACTCTATTGGCAACATCCACGCTTCCTGTTGTCATGTCTGATGGCTCTCCTGAATCCTGCGTCTCCTCGGATCCATTGGCCATTTTCTCATGAGTAGATGGACGCAATCGCTTGGCGGGAGGATTGTTCGTCGCGTCAGCCAAGGCACCCCCGGATTGTTGCAAGTTGGCCGACTCGGGTGTTGTGAATTCCGCTTCTTCACCAGAAGCATCTCTTGAGGAGGGCTGTGACACGTCGACAGAAGGTACGTTCTTAGTAGATGTTGGGATAGTAGCTGTCCGTTTCCGCTTTCCGGCCACGGATCCTGCTGATGGGGGAGAAGACATGGCGACTGGGGTGGTTATCTACTAAAAGATTCAATTGATCGTAAAGGCTGAAACCAATCACCACGCGATAAGAAGCAAAGGACGAGGTCGTGGTAGGTTGAATCCGGTTACGTGACGTGGAGACGAACTGAAAGATGGAGGAGGAGAAAGCCTTAAAGAGGATACTCGTAGTTCTGGACACAGCTTCCACTTCTGAGTCCTGACTCCTGAGATGAAATAATTTTGACCAGGGTCTCGCAGGGGTCTCGCAGGGATGATAAATTGGAGCTCAAGCTAGACGAGATAATTGAGTCAATTGACACCGATTGAAGATGAGCTTCTCGGATTCGAATGAAGGTTGCATCAAACAATGTAAAAGAAAGGGTTGTCTGCCAACAGGACATCCCTTCATCGGCATGGGCGAAGCGAGAAACGAGAAAAAAGAGAAAGCGAGAAACCTGGCAGGACTGGCCCAAGTTGCCCATCGTCATACTCAGCGTGGTGATCACATGACTACGCGCTAGATGCCACCTACTGTAGGCGAACCACGGAGTACGAGTACGGAGGTACGGAGTATCGAGCCGACCATTTGGGATGATTGGCCGGTTGTGGAGTACCCACCAGCCACGACAGGAAGCAGCACGTGCGCAGGCGAGACAGGGTCACAGGTCACAGCCTCACAGCCTCACAGGGTGACGGGTGGCTATAGATTAGCTCGGCATCGCAGTCCAGACGGTCGGTTCTCGTGATACCACGTACTCTATGCATGTCCATTTGGAGAAAATAGCTTTCCACGTATCAATTGATCAACGACCAGTCTGAATACAATGCTACTGCCGGCTTCCCTCTATCGACCATCCTGTAAGACCTCTGATGCAAAGAAATAGACTTAAAACAACCAAAACTCGCTGTGCGATGAAGATCATAGTTCAGGCAATTGAACGTGGAGTAAAGAGCCGCCAGTGCAAACCCGCGCTGCCGGCTAGAAAGCATCTTCAATTGTCATCCCTCCCATTTCGTCAGTCATCCCAATCCATGAGGCCCGAGATGGACAATTCATGTGATAGTTGTCCCATATCCTGTCGATTGAATACAACCCATACAAATTCTAACTATCCGGAGGGCAATGTTTCATTCGTCTAAGAGGCACCGCTTCCATAAACTGGTATCGTATTGCCGATATAAAAGCCGCTGGAGCATACGTTGGAGGAAATGCATTTGAAAATGGCATATTGTTACTTGCTATCGGGTATTTTGTTGTCTGTCTTGGTACTATTCGACTCGGATGTAGCAGTAGTTGACTTTGGCGATTCGATCTTCTCGTCGTGACCTGTGATCTGACCCTTGTGGACTTGACTTGCGAGGTCCTTATCCTCTTCTTGGTGGTCAAACATCTCGACATCGTTGGAATCCGTCAAAACCTCTGTGCCATCGCCAAGAAGAATGATGCGCCCTCTTTGGTTACCAGCGAAGGATTTTCCCTTGGAATCCATATCGACATCATATCCACTATCATCACTGTCATCAAAGTTGTGGTGTACGCCAGGTCCTCGGAATTCAGCTATCTTGGCTATCAGTGCTACGTTCAAGGGCTAGATTCAACCAAGTTTACTTGCCATACTCTGGAGGCGCACAAGGGCCATCTCCATTGGCAACTCGCTTTGCAATCTCCTCGTACCACTCATCCGGTGTCTTGCCCCTCAGGAGACCAACAATGACCATTGTCATATTGTCGCATCCAACCCCACCAGTCTCGGAGCTAGACGCAAGGCAATTGTCCATCATGTTCTCGCAGATCTTAGAAAGCTCTTGCTTTGCAGCAATTCCACGTCGGACGAACTCAACTACAGCTTGAGAAGACTGGCAATCCCAGATACCTAGAGGAATCTCTTAGTATGCGGCTTTTGAGGCAGTTCTAGGATGTACTCACCGTCACAGGCTACAACCAAGAATTCATCATCGTCAGTGATATCGTGAACTGTGACATCGGGAAATGCAGTCACGATTTGCTGTTCTGGGGCAAGCTCTGCGCTCTTCTTGAACTCAAAGTCCCCGATGGCTCTTGAAAGGGCCAGATTTCCATTTACCCGACCAAAGTCCACAAAGCCTCCAGCAGCGGTGATGCGAGCTTTCTCTCCTAGTAGCATGTCAGCATCGCATCTCGAGATATGACTTGCAATGCGACTGACCTTCGTTTTGCGGTTTGTGGTCGAACGAGAGCGGCTTAGCTCGGCCTTTAACGCCCAAAACACTTCGAGAGTCACCAGCGTTGCCCTAAGATTGTCAATACATCTCACCCACATGGAGAACAGGGTCCACATACAACAAAGATCTTTTTCGCGGAGACGATGCCAACAGATGCAGTGCAACCAGAAACTTCCTCCTCGTACCGTGGGTCTGCAAAGCACGAGTCAGTTTCCATCAAACGCCCTTATGTTCTGAGCTTGCTGACCATTCAGGATAGCTCTGTCTGTGGCCAGGAACCCATCCTTCAAAGCCTGCTCGATGTCACCCTTCTTGAAGGCCTCCTGCTTTGCGACGATCTGATGTATATTTTCACCTGCGAATACTGCCACTCTATCACCTCCGTGTCCATCATAAACCCCAAAGAAAGAAAATCGATCCTCGGCGCTCGCTGGCTGGACGTCAACTTCGGAGATTGATTGTAAATCCAAGACCGTCGCGTGGGCGTCCTCCATACTGATGCGCCATCCTTGCATGGACGACACACCATAGATCATTCGTTCATCGCCACCAAAAGACGAGTTCTAGAGTAGGCATACGTCAGCACTTGGTTTGAACACACGTGTCTTGATATTGGCAGAAGGTCCGTCAAGGTTCCACTCCAAGCTGCGCAGAGACCGTCGCACAATTCCATTCTCGTGTCAGCCGCACGCCTTCACCTCTGCGTTCACCTCTGCGTCGAACGATCTGGCACCGGCATACCAAGATGCGGCATCGCGGGGACCACAGCCGCTTTCAGATCAGGATATTGAAAGCTGAACAAACGTACCTTCTCTATGACGGGTTCCGACAGTGTCTGACCCATGTTGATGGTGTTCACCTGTACTCAATCGAGCGTTAGGCACAAGAAGAAATCCTACAGAGTTTCGATCTCTCCTTCGAGGGTGTGGAAAAGAGTGAAGTGCGGGGTCGGTCGCGAGGCAAGGAGGCTCTGGAAAGACGAGGAATCGCTATCTGTCCATGCGTATTGAAGAGTCAAGAAATGTGTGTTTGTGTCGTGGGGAGGGGAGGGTTGCTCCAACGGTCGCGTGTCAGGGAGAAGGGTCGAAAAATGACGAAGATATAATCTGTCGCGAGAAGCTGGAGTCAAAGGCGCTAAAGCTCGGTTAATCCGAGCTAGGTCAGCGGCGATTGAGAAGGGGCTAAAGACCGAGAAACACCAGAGGATGATGATTCACGGAATTGTGAGACCGGTTCAGGAGTGGTAAATAATGGTATTGCTGAAAGAACTCTTACTCACGCAAGTCTCGGAGGCTTGAATACGGCTGCAGGATTTTCATTGTGGTCGTGGCTCTTGTGGGTTACACCTAGTGCTCGAAGAGGGCAGGTGCCTGATACCTCAGTCCGGAGTAACGAGCAACCTCGTAAGGACTCCTTACCAAGGCGAAGCGAGTTACTTTACATTACGAAAGTACAGAAGTACCTCAACTCGAACACTTGGGTCTCGACTAGCAGGACTGCATTAGTCGACCCCTGATGGGCTAACTGCCTACGCCATCGCCAGGCAGGTTGATATTGATGCTCTTTCTGTGGGAAGACTCAAGACACGGCCATAATTGGCCATTCACCTAATACTCCGTATCAACATCCTTCTGCCTCGACTCAAACGGCCGTGGCAAGCCAAGGTGGTGTGCACTGAGCACACATGGGTCAATGTTCAGATTGCAGGCTCTTAAAAAATAAAAGGGTCCAGGCGATCCTTGCAATCGTCCATCTGCTTCCGGCAAAATTTTCGACGTCTGGGGAAACCAATAACTGCATAAAGGTGACGTACGAAGCACATCTTTGGTGTTCCAAAAGTGTGAATATAAGCTAATTGATCCTCAACCCTTGTAGGGCTGGGCTCTTCTCAAAATAGCTATAGCTTGGCCGTGCCCGTCCGGGCTGTAAGAGCAAAACATGTTTTGGTCAAGTCTCAGCTTCACACTTTGTTTGAATAGCTTGTATGTTTTGTATCGTGCCTGTTTGCTTTGAGCAATTGAGATAAGTCTCGGCGTGGCAGCAACGCATGAGCTGACACAAATCCAACTTCAGCACTTAGCACTATGGCTTTCTTTAGTGCTATGCCCCTGTCTGCTGGTCACTGGGCAATCTAGTTGAGCTCGGAAGTTGCTAGTAGATGCAAGACTGACTTCAAAAGCGAGTAGTACTATGCTTCATGCTTTCTTTGTGTTTACTGCCATCGAACAACTGACAAAGGACTTTGCAGGGACAAAAAAGCAAAAAGGAGACTATCGTTACAAAGCTGTCTCCTCCAAGCTTTGTGGTCTTGAATTTGCAGCCGCGTGCACAGCCTATCCGCATTGCCTATGGAATCCAATTGATCAAGTCGATGTGTGACATTGTGGGAAACACATGTCGAAATACTAGAGACCACTACACCTCTAGTTGAAATCTTAAGATGTCAATATTTCTCTTTCGGAGATAAATATAGCATAATCAGGTCAAATCAGTACTTGGTTTTTATTGGAAGTTACCTTGGACGTAGCCAGAAGTTTCTACAAACCCTTCTGCCAAGGGTGATGTTTACTAGGGGCACCGGTCCATGGCACACTGTCTTGTATCTGTCTCTTTGCTTACTTCACATGCTATCTGATTAAGAAAGTGTGTTCACCTTATTTTGCTTCCAAGGCAGGCTGCAAGCAGACAATTTCCTGAATTACCTGGGGATTTGCAGATCTTTCAAAGTAAAAGAAAGGAAGCAGATCCCCATGTCAGGTAGCTTCACTAGTTTGAGAAGTCTTTAAGGGAGCTTATGTTGATTGTAGAAGACAAAGCATGATAAAAGCGGATTGAAATATGGCTCTAGTGATTTAAGAATCGTTGGTTCCACCATCAAAGCATGTACTCATGGTTCACCCAAGTGGATAGATGCTCCTGCCAAGCTCTAGGTAGCAGAAGCACCCCATGAACACATCCATATTAAACTTCCCGCATTATTTCCGCTGCCACATTTACTACCAACCTGTTGGACCATATTTCCAGGAGGTTCAATGCTTTCATTGCTGTAAAGCAAATGATTTCTTTGACCATCCATCCAAATCTGATCCAAATCTTCACGATATGGTATCCTTAATACTGTTCAAATCCAACCGCCACCAAGTAGAAATCTTTCCATCATCATACGTATAGGTTTGTATAATTTCGCGAGGTCGGGTTTCAAAACTTAGCACGCTTGGCCATGCCATCTTGATTTGCCGCCTTGCGCTTGCCCTTGCGGTTGTCCGAGTGGCCTTCGCTAACGTCGTCTGTTTTTCTGTTTAGAAGTTAGTTGTCGTTCGACAATAATTGCAAATAAACACAAGGTCGACAACCATCAATAGCAAAAACATACCTGATCTTTGCCTCGCTGGGGACCTTGTTCCCAAATGTCTCTAGACCGAAAGCAAGAGCACCAGGTTCTGCTTGGCTAACCCTGCCCTCACCAGTGCTCGTAAAACCATCTTGGGTGGAAGACAAGTTTGCAGATCGGACCATGGTAGCGAAAACACCGACAGAGATGTGGAGATCCTTGTCTTCCTATCAGGAATGTCAGTCATCATAAACACTAATACTTTTCAGATCGATCACCAAGATCGAACTGACTTCCTTAGTCTTGATCACAACATCATCTGGTCCAAGGTCGACAGGTCCATCACCAACAGCAGTCTTTGGCTCCTCGGTTTGCTATCAAAGGGTTTAGCTCTCGAATTCATTGGTCAGAAGAACAAGATTTAAGGCAAGCTCACATCTTCAATCTTGACTGTCCTGTCGACTGAAGTATCTTGAACGGGGACAATTCGCTCTTCGGATTGCTATTAGGAAGGTCAGCACAGGTACTAATGCTTCTCAAGTCGATCGGATGGACTCACCTTCTCTGTCTTAACTTCAGTCTCATCAGATTCACCGTGGACGGGAGCAACTGTCATCTTCGCGTCCTGTCAAAATAGATGGTCAGATCTCAAATCAAATCATCACAGGGATTAACGACCAGTACTCACCTCGTCTTGGATCTTAATACCATAACCACTAGGACCCTCGCCGTTGTCACGCTTCTTGATGAAGCCATGTCTCTCTACCTTATGAGCGATCTGGTTTTTCAACTCATAGGCTTTCCACATGCGAATGGAGTTCTGGGTTTTGCTAATGGCGGACTGGGCTGCCAACACATCCATTTCCATCAGGCACATCGACTGCCAGTCACGCATTTGGCTGGTGTCTGCATGCATTGCTCGATACAAGATTACTCGCTCTGTAGCCAATTTGTTGTTGAGCAGAAAGAGATTCCGCTCAGCGCGGAAGGATTGCTGGATTGGTGTCGTATTCTGGGGGCGTTGGTTTGCAGACATCGTGTCGTACCTGCGAGTTTGCAAATCTTGATGTCGTGTGGAAGAAGGTTCTGTCTCTCGGATGGTTGCTGGGGGAAGAGGGTTGATTTGTGGACGAGGACGGAGGCAGAAAACCCGCAGAACGCGAGGAATGAATACCGAAGTGTCGTCAACAATAGTGAAGCTTAGTTTTAGATTCACAATAGTGAGATGATCGCACACTTCAAGTTTGAGAATGTTGAAGCAATGCGCAGTGCGCCGTTGGGTGAAGTTGAAGTTCGGATCTGCTCAGAGGTGAGCTCGTCCTCGAAGACGCTTGAAAACAACCACACCTTCGACCGGCAGACACCCCTAAATCTTCTTCATTTCTGCATTTATTATGAGGGGTCTGTAAATTCATCTATACGACATCCCGAGGCTCAATCTTATTTTTGTCATATTTTGCCAAGCGTTAACCGATCTCATCAAGGGGGGAGATGCCATTTCACTCGATTAATCGATCATGGTGATAACGGCAGAAACGCGTCAAAAGATCGCGTTTTTAGCATTTTTGTAATGGCCGATCATAGTCTAAATATCCTCTGGACAATTTCACTTAAATACTCCTTTGATCCTCAAATTAAAGAGTATTTATTGTTTTGGGGGGTGTTGTTTTGAAGTTGGCGCCCATGATATCGGTGCCGAAATGTGACCAAATACCAGCTTTGAAGACTGGTTTGTCACTAGCCTTCACACAAACCTACAGAAATAGTTGATATCTCCAAGGATCTTGGTCTGATGCTTCTTTCACCTGACGAAAGGCCACTATTCTCCTCCTCCAGCTTGAGCATTTCGTGGACCGGCTTATTGTTGTATTCTAATTCTTGCTTCAAGTTCACTATGTCTCCCCAGAGGTCTTTCAATATGGCTTCAACGCGTCTTGATGGTGACGTTCTGAGGTAGTCACCCTCAATATCGGCGCGGAAATGTGACCAAAACAATGTATATAAAGGTCTGGTTTAATGCTTCTCCTTTGCCACACTCTTGGGGTGTTGACTTGTGATAAGATCATTCTTCTTGCCCGAACCTCACCTCGGTGTGGGTGTTTTGAAGTGGTCACCCTTGATATCGGCGTGGAAACGTGACCCGACCTCGCTTAAAACCCATATCTCAGAAGTTTGTCGATCTTGCACATCTAGAGAGATTCTAACAAAAGCGGACGTGCGTTTGGATGGTTTTCTCGTGAAACTGGATTCTTATTAATAAACTATGCCTTGATCTTAGTATTTGGAGGTGATCAATTTCGACATCGGCATGGAAACCCGACTCAACCCTGCGTTGCAGCAACCAAATTGTCTCTAATGGTCTGATTAAAGTTGTCACAAAGCAGCACTTAGTGAGGTTTTGTTACAAGCATAAAGCGTACCAACTTTCATGCTCGTTCTAATTACATGCACTCTCATCAATCACTGAATTTAGCAGTTTGCATCAAGCCCGGACGCGACTTATTCCTGTCGATTTACCAACCCGTTGGCCAATAGTCGCCGACCTCCAAACTCTCGCTGCGGCGAATATAATACCATACAAATTACGGCCTGTAATATTTACCAGCTTACTGTCTTCACCAATAAGTCATCATACCAATAGACTCAACTCAAAGCTGCTGCTGTAGAGGGAACTAGAACAGTGAAGGAGATAAAGACACTGGGTCCATTTATTCCCTGAACAATGATATTGTCGTCTTGCTCTCGCATCAAAATAGGGGATGCTGACGTAACTAGCGGTGTTGATCTTAGCGATCTTCGGCCATGGTTTTGGCGACTTTCTAGTTTCCGGGATTGGATTCTCCAGGTTCCTTGTCGTCTATGAAAGAAGAGTTCGTTTATTTTGCTCAGAGGTCCAGAGTCCGTATGAGTGATAACAAAATTCTAGAATGCACGGAACCAAAGGGTTTACAACTGCACAGCTAGGAAATCCTACTTTTCTTTCATATAGTGTGGAGATCCCCTGGACGTGAGATTAAACAACTGTAAGAAGAGGTGAACAGGCTGGCTAATCTCGGGTTGAGCAGGACACTTTTACTCTATCCTCTTTATGATAAAGTCGATTAAAGTCAAGGCTCTTGAAATGGATTAATTAGATAGTGCAATTTCTTGGGGCAATAAAACCTGGTAAGACAGTGGGTCAAAACTATACGTACACTACTCCTTGAGTCTCCTAGATATTATAAGATATTCTATTAGAATATCCATATATATTTAAGAGATTTAGCTTCAATCTCCTAGATAGGATAGGAGAATGATTTATATTCTCTTTCCTTAGACAAGGCACTAGGCCAGATTCCTCGGACAGGGCCTCGGTGTACGTAGAGTTTTGGCCCACGCTATTATAAGACAGGTTTTTCCTCGTCCGTGAGGAGAAATTCTGATTCGTCTTGCGTACAAAGTAAAATCGCAACATTCAAGTTTACACAGCCCTCAAGTCAAAATTGATTCCACGCAAAAGAAATACAGGCGTATTCTACTCTGCTCGCTTATGCCAAAAAAAATACCTTGGTTTTCATTATCGTTTTCTGGACCAGAATGGTGAATTAATCGTCTGCCAATCCCTTCTCGGTGCGCTCCGGTACCCACAGATCCCCCTCCGCTGAGCTATACAAATTAGGACTAATCCATTCTTCTATATTTCCCCCTCCAAAACCAATGACCTTGCTGTTATCGGTTGCCTCGTCAATGAGAATATTTGCCGTCTTTGTATCGCCCAAAATGATGTTTCTGGTATGTAGAGTCTTCCTTACCCCTGCGATTTGGCAAGCCCATTTCTATCTCTGCCTCTTGCTAATCGTGATTGCTGGTGGTGACGGCCCATCTACCAGTTGGTTCGAGGCACTGCCTGTGACTTTCGTACGGCGCAAAGCATCCTAGAGGCTGTAGCCGAGTGATGGGATGTAACCGATTAGAAATCCTACAATACCAGTCTAGGATGTGATGAGACCCTTGATTTGTGGGACCCCAACTAGTGAGTCGATGCTTCTTGCTTAGATGTGATAGAGCTTCTTGATTTTATCAGACATGGAATCTTGCACATTGTTCCGGGTCAGTTTTGTACACATAGTCTGGCCGTTAATAAGGACTTTATAAACGCATGCGTATGAGTTTATCTCAACAAGAACTTGAATGTCAGAGACTTGGTAATGAGGAAGATGGGTCCTGATTACTTGAGGGTCCGCGAGGGGGGAGGGAGGTTGAAAGCTGCGCTTTGGTACATCGTCCCGTTTGATAGCTTTGAGTTTCCGCGTTGAGTGATGAGTTGCAAGTCGATGATGTCAGGGTACATCCATGATCGTAGGTCCTTTCTGGGACATCACCGCCTTTTCACGAGGTAGTAAATAGTAGTTGAGTTCGCTCTTCTTCGCTCGTTCGTAAGCGCAAAAAAGGAAATATAATTTTTATACATGGGAGAAACAAGACAAAACTACCGAGGCAAATACCAAGAACAGGGGTATTTGCTCTACATACTCCTGATTATTCAAGCCCTTCCTGGCTGCGTACAAACCTGATCTAATCTGTAGTGCACGACAAGGACGATCTTATTAGGTAAATAAATACTGGAAGAGAGAATAGATGCCTTGCTTCAGCTTCCTCTTGCCTATTATCCCTCCCGATTGCTTTGTACTAAAAGTACAGCTGTACGTAGAGCAAATACCCTTCCTATTATATATCGAATTAGGTGTGATTCTGAACCATGGAGTTGAGAGGTAAGTTGCAGCGACGGTAGACACAGTTTCGTTAAAGCCTTATCAAACCCTTCTATTACTAATAACTGGGATATCTAAGTTTTAAGATTATAATAGGTTGGAGTTAACATTTAAGCTGTAGGAAAGCACCGCAACAAGAATATTACTTTACTACCCAATCTATAACCCCTACCAACAACCCCCAACCCACCCCCTCAAACCAAAACAAACTCCCCACTAACTCCCTCAAAAGCAGTAATAGCACCTCCAGCACTCTTTGAATCCCCAAAATACCTTATGCGATACTTTCCCATCTCAGCGCTCTCCTCGCTCTCCCAAACGACCTCAACTTCGCTAGTGCCCAAAACCTCACTCCTCCTCTTCCAATTATACACTAAACTCCAATCACTATCATCCCTCACCCTTTCCCACCTACTTGTTCCTTCGCCCATCTTTTCTACAGCGGCAAAGGTTTGTTCCAATCTTAGATTATTTCGTGGATTCGCGCCTACGAACGTCGCTGAAACTTCAGAACCAATACGGTAGGATGGTCGAACATCCTCTTTAACCTCACCGAAAGATTTGAAGAGTGGTGGCCTGTCAAAGACGACACCTGTGATGAAGGAGAGAGACTTGTTGACATTATTCGGCGGAAGCGGGCCAGGAGCGGGATTTCTATTTGAGGAGGCGCGGAGATAGGGGAGGTATGTAGTTGTAAGATTGATATAGGCGTTTAGTGTATAAGGTCCATAGAGTGTAGAAGCGCCTTCGTAGCGTTGGATGCCATATTCTTCCTCAGTGGCGATATAGTGGGTGTAGCTATTCGCTGGACCACCGATCACGACGATGGGTTCGACTGACGACGATCCGGAGAGTGCCAGAGATGAAGCTTCATTGTGGACAGATTCTTTCCAGCGTCTGCCGGACATGGTCGTGGCTTCACCAGGGCTGACGATGATGACGAGTTGGCCGACTCGGAGAATCTGGATGTCAACCACATTTGGAGTCCATAGATAGGGGGAAGTGACTTCTCCTACATCGAGGAGGATCGGTTTTGGGTAATGACATCGTCGTTGGTCTTCACTGGGTTCTTTAATGAACCCAGATACTACACGCCATACAGGAGAGGCATTGGGCGCCTTGGGATCATTTTGAGTGAAATCAAAAGCTCCGGGTCCATCTGAAGTGCCAGCCGCGAACGAGTACCCAAGAGCAGCTGGGCATGTCGCGACATAACTTCCATTGTCGAGTGGGAAGCTGAAATTGGACATGTCCTGAAAAATGTGGAATGATTTAACTGAGGACCCCACAATCGCAATTCCCTTCGTATTCAAGGAGTCATATAGAGCTCTGGCGGGTTCATATTGACGTTTTCCAATCTCGAAACATGAAGCGGCTCCATTATCCTTCTTCCTGAAGAATGGTCCTCTGGCATGGCAATCTTGGCTTTTGCCATTGCTACAGGTACTGTTCTTGAAGCTACACTGCTGTCCAGTGCTATCCTCACACCAAGCACCGAGAACGTTGGGACTGGTATCACCAACATTCGCTTGTGAAAAGCCGGCTACAAATCCTTCGGCAACAGTATCATCGTCTTTCGAGAAGCTCTTCTCGAAGAGATCCGCTGCAACTCCCTTGTTATCGCCAGATATGAGGGTATTGTTTCCCAGCATAGACGTGCCATGAGTTGGAAACCAAGTCAAAACCCCAGTATTCTTCCCGTCAGAGGCTCTCTGAAACCTCAACAGAGTCAGCGTCTTCTCAACCGACCCATCATCCTCAGCACTAGCATTGTACTTCTTCCTCTCCGCTTCCGGATTCGCAAGGTACCCATAAAGACTCCGATTAATATTCGCCCCCACAACCTTCGTACTACCAACCGACAAATACCCCGGCTGCAAACTGCTATGCGCCCTCTGAATCGACAGCACAGCACCATCCACAATGGCCCGATAACTCTGCCTATCAAACCCCCTACTCGTAATCTGCGGCAGGAGATAGTTCAACCAAGCTCCAGGTCCAGAATGTGAATGCGTGCCAGTGACCGCAACGTTGTTTTGTCCGTAGACCGAATAGTCACTTCCCAGCGATGCCACGCCATCTAGGATACCGTACCGGATCGCGGTATCTCCTGATTGCGTGTCGAGGACGAGGTAGACAAATCTGTCTTCCGGGTGGTTTATATCTACGACTATGAATGCTCGAGAGTATAGTCTTTGGCGGAGGCCTGAACCAACCTGCTTTGGATCTGCGTAGCCCATCATGTTGATTTCTACAACTGGCCTATGACTTCATTAGCACCAATCCCGCATAGATAACTCCCCAGAACAAAAGTTACCCAGTAATATCCGCCTTCCCAACCCCAAGCAAGTATTTACTTGGCCTATTCCCTCCATGTGTCCAATTCCCCCCCTGCTCAAACCCCCCACCACTCTCCCATTCCCAAAGGTTGCCCAACCTCCCCCTTCTCCAATTCCGTAGAGCCGTATAGAACACCAGAGCAAGCACTAACGTCGACACAACCTTCCCTAACGCTGCCAACGAAGGCTTAAACGTCGAACGCGAAGACTGATTTCGTCCTTGTAGCGGGGTCGTACCGGAAGGCCCCGCCTTCGCTCCGCGGTATCCTCCTTGCTCCATCATGTCCTGTATATCCTCTGAAAGAGTAAAGCCTTGAAATTGAATGGGCGGTGTCCTTCTCAAGGATGTCGAAAACCATTCATCTCATCGTCGTGGTTGTCGTCGAGTAACCATCCCACCTGGCAGAAGCTCAAGCTTAAGAAGCTCCCAGACATCCATGCGAGTTATTAGCCTTACTCGTTACGCCACACCCCCATATAAACTCCTCACGAGCCACACCTTCCCACAAGCATCAAAATCCCTGTCGATGATCGCGATCAAAGCTTCTACATACTCGTACAAGTAATGCGCGAGCGAGGCGTTCCATCTGTCAAAAAAATCCCATCCCTCCACCTCCCAACACCACATTATACCCATCTCACTCGACATTAACCCGTCTACGGAAAATGTCCCTCACAACCACAATCCACGACTCCCTCCCCTACATTGACGCCGAACCCACACCCCAGGAGCGCTCTGCAGCCCTCGCACTCATAACCTCCGAACTCCCTTCCTCCCTCTCCACCACCACATCACATCCATCCCTCCCAGCGCTCCCCCCACAGCACTTTACTCCCCTCATAGAAGCCGAACTGCTACGAATCTCCATCGGCCAAAACCTAACCGCAATCGACACCTCGCGCTACGAGTCGCAAGACGCTCCCTCTTCTTCCCCCTCTTCCGCCTCCTCTCCCGAATCCCTCCAGAAATACCGCGATGCTCTAGCCCGCGCCTACACCTCCAGCACCTATCTTTCTGGCCGGCAGACGAACCTCGCGCTCCTGGAGCAATTCGGCAAGAACGCGTGGTTGGTGGGGAACTCGCAATTGGAGGATGTGCTGAGGGGGTTGGAGAGAGAACTTGCGGAGACGAAGGGGGAGATTGATGGGGTGGTTATAGACAGGAAGAATGCGCAAGAGAGTGTTGGGGCGGAGGTGAAGGGACTTGAGGAGGCGTGGAGGAGGGGGGTCGGGAAGGTATTGGAGACCGAGGTTGCGGTGGAGCAGTTGAGACTGGAGATATTGGGGAGGAGGAGGCAGGGCGCGAAGTGATTGGTTGTTGATATCAGTGTGGAAGGGAGGGGATGTTGAGAGATTCGGGGATACAGGCGTTCTAGGGGCAGTTACTGCCATATGATATAAAAGACGGCACTGCGAGATCAACAGCAATGGGAATGAATGATACTACGCGAATCTTGAATCAAGTCCCTACAGAAAGACCTATTAGAATATTCATTGGGATCTGCTCTCTACGCCAAGGCATCAATCCGCCAAAAAATTTGAATCGCCTAAATGAACGTAATCATGTCCAACGCCAAAATCCCATTCTCTGTAATCCCCTAATCTCCACCGTCCCTCGTTGTCATTATTTCGTTGAAAGGGGGTCAATATCCTCAACGCCAGTCTCGTATTTAGTTCTTCTCATGATGCTCTCTACTGGGCCCAGTAGTCTTTGAAAGCCGTCTTTTCCAAGTGTAGCAACCTTGACCTCAGTCTTGCTTATAACGCTGGCAGCACGCGGAGCGTCATTGAGCAAAGCAAGCTCACCAAAGTAGCCTCCCTTTTTATATTGGTAGACGGCAGCTGGATTGCCAGATTTGAAGGCTTCTGCCTCACCACTTTCCAAGAGGTAGAATGCCTCGCCAGCATCTCCCTCCTTGATGATTGTTGTTCCTGCTGGGTACTTTTGAGTCTCGAGAGCATCTGCAATCTTGGATCGTTCGTATTTGGTAAGACTGGCTAAGAGTGGTACTTCCTCAAGGAAGCTTTCATATAGGCGTCGGCGTTGGAAAGTGGAGTCCATGAGAATCCGACGGAAGGTGATTCGATCTAAAGCCCATAGAAGACACGAGGCTTCCGCAGACATGACAGTAGCAGCCCTTGGGGCATTGTACATCAGAGCCAATTCTCCGAAAGATCCACCAGACTCGATTGTAGCCACCTTGGTTCCCAATCCATTGGGACCGGGTTGGAATTCGCCGGCGGGATTAACATAGACGTCAAAAGTGCCCTTCTCTACTACATAGAAGAAGTCGCCTTGATCTCCTTGCGTGATGACCTAACATTCTTCATTAGCTCGGAACACGTGCAGACGGAATGCGAGAGCTGATGCTTTGTGATATAGTCGACTTACCTTGATATCTTTAGCAGGAATGGGCTTCTCAACCAAAGCACCTAAGATCTGAGAGCTTTGATCATCGTCCAAATGATTAAACAAAAAGTTTCCTGAGATTGACTTCCTCAATCGGGTAAGCTGCTCTAGAGTCTTTTGATGGAAGGGAGGAGACCAGTTGTCATTGGAAGATGCGGTGGGATTGAGTGATTCTGCAGAAACTGAAGTTCGTCGACCCATGCCATATTGATCTGGGAAACCATCGGCCGCTGGCTTGAAGGAAGATGGTGGTCCTTGGCCAGCTCCATCACCACTAAAAGGAGAACTAAACGAACCTCCAGCTCCGAAGCTAAAGTTTGGAGCTGCAGGAGATTCCACTGTGTCCGTCTCTTCCTCTTCTATAACGTTGGATATTCCGCCTGCACTTCCCAGCTTCTCGCCGTCACCGAAAGGGTTGGAGTTCGCACCAAATCGACCTGGGAAAGCACTTCCTGACATCGCGGGTGGTTTGGAGTGTGGTCCTGCCAAAAGATCGGCGCGTTCCCCCTCTGTTTGGCATACGAATCAGTGTTTATTATTTTCCCAGAGATAATGAAGGGATGACTCCAATCCTCCTATCTCAACTTCGCCTTCCCTGCAAGTATAGCTCCCCATCTATCGTGAACAGGGTGGGATATGATAAATCTGGTGAACATACCTAATCGCTGGGCGAAGAAATTGGCGCAGAATTGAAGAATGTCTGAAGGTTGTGCTCGGGAGACCTCTTGGTTTAAGGATTCAATCGCCTCTTGATAGGCGCTCGGATATGACATTCGCCGTAGATCTAGGTATGCGTTGATACAATTAGGAGTTGGGGATGAAGGAGTGTCGGTTTGAGGGTGATGATGTGAAGGAGCAGCAAGGTAGAGTCGGAGAGGGAGCTAGATTAGTAGCGTTGGAATAGAGACTGGTCGACAACAATAAATTGCGGAGGCGGCCAGGGACGAGTCAGTATGAGTCAATATGAAGATCCGACGATCTGAATCAGCGGAGGTTGTGTAATTGGAGAAACTGTTGCTGCGAGCGTGATGCTGCTCAAATATTCTTCACAGCTTCGATAAGGTACAGAAGAGGGGATGCTCGTAGTGCACTGAGTGCAAGTCCGCACTTACTTCATCTTCCGGAGGGTTATTGGTTCGATAAACGCACGGGCCATATGAAGGCAGAGGCTTTGTTTCCTTCCACTAACGTTCCAGAAGGCATCTAGAAGCAGCGATCTGGAGGCTCGGCAACCAGCACCTCAAACTAGTCTGCTTGCTGACATGGCAATGATGGCATCGCATCCTACCTATTGAATAGCACGCACAAGCAGATGTTGACTGCAAAGGTCACCAAGGGGTGCAACACATCTCCCTGCGCTTCTCTTCAGGTTGATCTGCTCTTAGGAAAAGGTGGTACGACGGGGCAAAAGGCAACCACAGAAATGACACGGAGGCATGCATGGTCGTTTACTCACACAAGGCCTCAGTGGCAAAGCTCATCAGCCCGTCTGCGAAAACAGAGAGAATGAGAGAGCCTCACTCTCTGGTCCCTACCTAGCAGTCCCATGGCAAAGTACAGTAAGATGGGAGGATACTCGAGATGACGACATACCAGACTTCCTAAAAGGTCTGCTCATAGTCCTGGGACCGCGTAAACACAGCCTGAAGCAAGCCTCTGCTAGTAGAAAACTCTTATTCGCATGAGTTATTTCCTGGAGAGCCTGTGGTCAGCAATGACAGAGACCTCTTATATAGTAAGACTAGTTTACTGGAAGGTCTGTGGTCGTTAACTACAGAGGCCTCTGGTATAGTAAGATTTGGTTATTCATGGATTGCCGAGACTTCTTATAGTAAGATTAAGTTCCTAAAGACTATCTTATGGCTAGTATGCTATTCCGCTCTTTCGAATCTTATCGTTCCAGTGCGGGCATATACAGCTTGTACAACGTATATGATCTGCATGGCGACCACAAAGGCTTGGAAGATAATGCATGCCTTGATAACCTACTAGTACAGGGCGAAATAAATGTAAAATATAAGGTGATTGCGGTCAAGTCTCCAAAGGTAGTGGTCTGACCAAACACCTGGTCTGGATACCTCTTTTTGGTTAATTCATATGGCGTCATTTTACACCCTACGTTGTACTTATAGCAGCTATCGGCCCCTCCGCCACCCCCCATCAGCCCCCTCGTCTGAAAGACGTCATCTTGAAGATACTTCAGCGACCTCATGCCGTGAAGTTGTCATTCCTTCAGCCTTTTCAAATGTATCTTTTGGCAATTCTTGCTCCGAGACCACATACCCCTTTATTCAAACTGAAGCCTTTGGGTGCTGGCTTCGACCTTTTCGAACCGTTCTCTGACAGCCCCCGCTCTGGCTTGCTTCTACTTAGGCAAGGTTTTCCCTTGGCGCGTAGTCAAAAAGTCCAGAAGAACCAACGAAATTTGATCTCGGATCAGCCAAAATCCGTTGAAAACCAATCTTTGGAACCAGGCGTTTCAAGCAAATCAATTTTCAAAAGTGCTGTGGATGTGAATAATAAGACGATAGGAGCTTACAGATTTTCGGAGCTCCCCCCTGACTGCTGCCGATGCCCCACTTAATCCGGTCATACTCCAATTTCGCTCCACTCTCGCGCCCACACATTCATCCTCCAACTTCACCTTGACATCGCAGTACTTCTTGCAACGAGGAATCAATTCACAGCTTCCATTAATCCGTTATCTTTGCTTGTTGCAGTGTCGCAACATCCTCACAGGTATGCCGTTGCCATTTGAAGTCCCGGACGCCGCTCCGCACAGCTCTACCTTGCCATCCTCGTGCTCTCCTCGTACTAGGCCCGGCCAGCCATGCTAATCATTAAATCTTGCAGACTTTGCCTACAGAAGACACCCATCTCTCCATCTCGATATAGCAGCGAGTCTACACACTTCCACGCCTTCGACGACCGAATTATCGCAATCAACTTGTCGCGACACCCCTCAATAGCTTCACCAGATAATCTTGGAAACGAGCCTCAACAAATCCGATACCGTACATCCTTCGATCTGAACCCCACACCTCGCCGACATTATGGGAAGCTTTGTGTTCAAGTGGTATGTTGGATACGTGTTATTACTCTCGATGCGCTTCTCTGCGGCTTCAATTCAAGGCTTCAGTCGTGAGCTGGTCAAGACGGCCGATTGTGCCGAGTTCTACTGGACTATCCTTTCACGAATGTCGCAGGCCGTCAACTTCTCATTGATCCTTCTATCCCTCATTCTCTGTGCTGCCCTTCTGTCTCCTAATCGCATTGCTGACGCTCAATTCCTAGGGAACATCCCGCATCCGAGGTATACGTTACTGGCACATTCGATGCGTGGTCCAAGAGCGAGAAGTTGGCCAAGACAGGCGACGTCTTCGAGAAAGATGTGACTCTTCAAAATGCCGGAGAGAAGATTTACTACAAGGTATGTTGGACAATGTATGTTCCGTTGTTGAAGCTATGGAGGCTGGCGCTTCGCAAGGCACCAGAATTTGCGAGTGAGCGACTGGATTTCCTCAAATGCAGTTGTCGTCAAGTGGAGACATCTATGAAGCTTCGCAAATTCTCGCATCACAGCCTTCACAGGACATCTGTCAGAATTATAGTACCTTGTCTATTCAAGGAACCACGGTCAATGCAGTCTTCCGCCGTAGACGCCGAAGCTCCAGTTATGACGCGTTCGTGCTCGTTTTCCTCGGAGCGGTGAAGCTTTGGACTTGGAAGCACTTCCTTTGCAGGGGTTCTTCTGCAGGCAGCGCCCGTTTCTCGACGCTTTAGGTGTGCTGGACCGTGCAGCTGATATCGTCAATTCCCAACCCCGCCATATAATCTTAGTTGATCATTCTTTTCTTTTTTTCTCGAGTTGCTTTTTGGCATTCTACAAACAATATTGAAGCAATCACTAACTCGCTATTCACCTCCAGTTTGTTGTTGATGGTAATTGGGTCACTGATCATTCAGCACCACAAGAAAACGACGCCTCTGGCAACCTAAACAACGTTCTCACGACAGATAGAATTATCAAGCACACACCAAAGACTGCTGGAATCATGTCAGGCGTCGCTCCCACCTCTACTACCGCCGATTTGGCCAAAGAGGTCCCTCTCGAAAGCGAGAAGCAGAAGTCAGAGACCGGAATACTTTCCAGCGCTGCTCCCACTTCTACAACTGCGGACTTGGCCAAGGATGTGCCCCTCGAAAGCGAAAAAGCTGCCCTTGAACCCTCGGGGTCCGCGGACCTCCCAGGCACCTTCCCAGAGACTCCAGCACCCACAGACGACCAGAATTTTTCTGTAAACCCTCTTCCCGCAGCAGATGGCGCAGTCAATCCCATCAAACTTGCGCCGGACGAGAAGGTTCCAGAATCTAGCCCGATCACCGAAAACACGATCACATCAGGTGTTCACGATGATCCCGAACTTGTCGCCGCAGACAAGGCGAAGAGCGAGGCCGAACCGGCCTTCGGTGTTGCACCTCTTCCGGCATTTGCAGGTGGCGTTAACCCTGTTAAGGTTGCTCCTGGTGAGAAGCTACCCGAAACTAGCTCCGTTACTACCAATACTTTGACATCAGGCGTTCACGATGACCCTGAACTCGTTGCGGCGGACAAGGCTAAGGGTGAGTCTGAGCAAACTTTTGGAGTGTCACCATTGCCAGCTTTTGCTGGTGCCGTCAACCCTGTCAAGGTTGCTCCTGGCGAGAAGCTTCCCGAGGTTAGCACTTTGACTGGCAATTCGACCACTTCCGCTGTTCATACCGACAAAGAGTCCTACGAGAAGAGCGATGCCCTCCCACCAGTACTCCCGCCGGTTGTCACCCCTCAAAACGAGCGTGACCAGAATGGCACTGGCGTCCTCGACCTTCCGCCAGTCTCCAAGAACATCATTCCGGAATCAAGCCTACCAATTGGTACTACAGGAGCTGGTACATTTGACGGCACTCCAACGATACAATCTTCAGGCCCACAAAGCACGACCTCTGCACTTGCGGCAGGTGTGCCATTGGAGTCTTCCAAGGTTCCCGAGATTGTGAAGGAGAGTCAGGAAGAAGCGGGCATTGCCCCAGAAGCTAGTGCTGTACCAGAGGTCAAGGAGAAGTCAACAGTCGAGAAGGAGTTGTTGAGTGAAGTCCCGGTTGCGCCATCCACATCCGAAGGTACTGCTGGGCAAGGAACGGATAAATCCGAGGAGGCCGTGACAGCTGGTCAAGCCGTAGCTGCTATAGGGGGGGCTGCTATCGCGATTGGCGCTGCCGTCGCTGGAGGCGCTGCTCTTGCGGTAGGAAAAGCAAAGAATAGCCTTCCGGAATCCGTGTCGAGCAAATTACCCGAATCTGCTCAACCTACACCAACCACCGCGAAGGATACCCCAGAGGTCGTCAAGGAGAGCCAAAAGGAAGCAGGTTTTGCTCCAGAGGCTTCCGCCAATGAGGAGGCAGTTCTGGAAAAGAAGGCCGTTGAGAAGGAGCTCTTGTCCGAGGTTAAGCCAGAGACCTCTACTGGCGAATCTGCACCAAAGATCACCGAGACTGCCACACCAAAACCCATAATCGTTGCGAAACCTGATACACTAGCCAAGGCTGCAGACACCTTGAATGCTCCAGCAAGCATACCGGCGACTGTGAAAACAGCCCTACGTGACGTTTCCCGAGATGTGTCTCCAAGAACCATTCCTGGCTCTCACTCTCAGACGCAACCTGTTGTCACCAGTGGTGTAGCGTCAGCTACAACTGACAAGACCACAACCCCATCTACTCCAGCAAAGTCTGCGGCCGCTGGCTCCACTACATCGACTCCATCAAGCAGCAAAGCTGACACTCCTGCCAGTTCTTCCACCACGGACAAGAAGAACAAACGTCGAAGCTTCTTTGGCAGAATAAAGGATAAGCTCAAGAATTAAGAGTCTTGTTCCAAATGGGATTGGGGAAGGCCTGGTGATGGTTGATTAATAGAGGCATAATCCCTAGTGTAAGATATCGATTGTGCTTTTCCGTTATCTAAGCTTAATGCGGAGGGAAGGAAAGTTGAGAGATACATATGCGGGAGTGCCCTTGATACCTATTGGGGTGTTTGTTACTTGACAATTGTGTTTCCGAGGGGTATATCGTGCTTTTAGGTCACATTTTTTGCTGCTTCCTATACCATGCATATTCTTGTTTAATTGCCGGCATCTCCACGGTGATGCCGATCTTGCGCGAGGTGAAGAGACATACTCATGGGAAGGGAGGCTAGATCTTGAAAATGTAGATAAAACAGCGTAAATACTCTCATGTCCAGCGTAATTTCGATATTATCTCGAGTGATGTCACTGGTACCAGCCTACTTTCTGTGAATAAGGCTAGAACAGAGCCGGACAATATTTACTTCACGGGAAGCGAGTGATGGTTGTTTCGACTTGTACTCCGTACACGAGCTAGGTATCTTCATTAGAGGCACATGATGGCAAATATTTTGTACTCCGAAACACCTTGTTTTTAAAATCTATCCCAGAATAGTTTTGGAAAAGCAGGTATACCTAGAACTTATTATGATCCTCGTAGCTCTATTCATTCTTTCAAGAGCAAAAAGAACCAATTTATTACATAACTAAGGACTAGAAAGGGATCGTAGCCCCCTCCCCTTGTTTTGAGCTATTACTCATCCTAGATGCGGTTGACTGTAAAAGTATCTATATTATGAGGAAGGGGTAGGTAGGTTGAACGATACAACAGTAACTAAGACTTGATTGTGTCGACAAAGCTACACTCTACCCTTCTATGGTAGAGAACCTCGGAGGCAGGAAGGGAGATCACTCCTGTTCTCTAGGGCATTTCTAAACCATTAAGTTAATTCGTGTCGCTAAAGTTCCAAAAGGAATGTGGATGGATGGCTATAGTAAGACGCGGGAAACACGTTGGATCCCCGTGGTTTAAGCCTGGGAATAGGTAGCCTGCAACCTGTTCGACAGGAATACGGTTTTTATAAAGTAGAGAGACGTAAAAGGGGTAAAAGACAGGTGATAATTGTAAGTGGTAGTCTGCTGTAGCTGATATAACCTTTGCTCTTTATCAATAGTGTCAAGTTTTAAATAAGATATACCGGAAGTGGAAGCGGAAGCGGAAGCAGAAGTATAAGATCTTAAGTAAGTAAACATTTTATAATATATAAAAGGGAGGAGAAGTAAAAACACAGCTAAAAACTCTAGGTATACCCTCATCTCGAGTTTCTAAATCTATCGCGTTCTATTGAGATTCTTCTATTTGGGCTTAGTGAATCTAGCTGGTTAGATAGATAGAAGAGTCGAATAACTTGTCCTTTCTTAGGATGGAGAACTAATGCTATTGCCCTAGATAACATACGGGGGCAGAGATACAAGACCCCGAGTATCTACCCTGCGTACACACTTAGCGACATGGTTACCTCGGTGGATCTCTCAACGCCCAAAAAGTGCAAAAAATCAACCACCGTTCAAGATCAATTGGGGATTGAGCCCAACGCGGGGATCGAACCCGCAGCCTTGAGATTAAGAGTCTCACGCTCTACCAATTGAGCTAGCCGGGCTCTAGAAACCGGTGGCTTGTTTGATGTAGTAAAGAGTGGTTGTTGGGGGATATAAAGGTGATTGTGGAGTGGGTCGGCAGACTGAATTTTTTAGTCGAAAGGGCGCCGAGATGGGTACCTTTTTTTGAGTGGATGGAGGATGGTGGGGGACGAGAGGGGTTTGGGGGATTACGGAGGGGAACATTAGTTTAAGTGTTTCTTGGTTGGGATCGCTTTTGGGGAGGCTTCGGGAGTTAATTTTAAGATTCACATTTGATCAGGTTATCTTGGCGCCTTTGATGTCGGGCTAAGGCCTCAGGGTATCTTCAACCAAGTAAATGCAACAATATCACTTGTAGAGAGCGAGAGATACAATTAAGGTTGCTTCTATACAATTCATTTATTCACCATTGCGTGCCTTTTTCGCCAGAAACCAAGGAATATCAACTCCACAAATAGAGCAAAGATGCCCAAACACCATACCAGCACCCACAATATGCTCGCTAATAAAATACAATATCATATCTGCCGTCACGCCGCTCTTCTCGACTTCCTTCTCTCCATCTGATCCCACTTCCAAGCATCCTCAAATGCCGTAGCCTTCATCTTCGTATCACTCTCCTCGAGACCTAGTCGTCTCACTACCTGGAACGCACCGGTCCCCACATTCATCGTTTGGCCCATGATAATACACTCGCTGACTCCCTCAATCTGATCCGACTTCATACCAGCCGCGGCATCGAAAAGATGGTCTGGTGTCTTCTCAAAGGATGCAAGCTGCAAGACACTGTCTCTCATCTTGGACAGACCAAATCGAGTAATCCCCAACACCTCGCCCTTGTATGTCATGACATCGGCAAGAAGTTGCATATGTCGAGGATCAATATTCATGTCCTTCATGACCTCTTGAATTTCATTAGCAATCGTTGTTCGTGCTGCCTCTATTCCAAGAACCTCTCTCATTTCCATGACGCTGTTGCTATAGGATCGAACACCAATGACTCCTTCTGTGTTCATACACGCTCGTAGACCGTATCCTTCTACAAGCACTTTGTGAAGGTTGTCCCCCGACGTCTCAATAATAGCCCGCGAGGCATCTGGATAACCCGAGATCACGACGTCAGGAAGGACACGCTTTAAGTAATTGACGCGGAGTAGAAAGTCGTTTCTGGTGTCGACGAATTCCGTAATCTCCTTTGCCTTGCCTTTGGTCGCCTTTGTGACAGGCCTTGAGGGTGCTGCAGCTGCCCCTCCACGAGCGCCCAGGTTTCCGCCACTTTCTCCTGTAATCTTGATGAAAAGGCAATTATTCTTCAGCGTAATAAGGTTGAAGTCGATCTTTAGCTTCTTCTGACGGCTGATTGCGGTAGCAATAGCATAAGGCTGAAGATCATTGCGATCCGCAATTGCTGCAGTGTCGAGTTTCAGGCACAGGTTCGTATCGTCGGCTGACCACATATCCTCGATAAACTCGATAACATCGCGAAGAAATGTTTTCTCAATTCGACTCTTCACGATTCTTGCTGTTTGTAGGTTGACTGGATCGTAAAGCGGACAAGCGATGACGGGAGTGCTAATCGCCTTGGAAGCGTTGATAATCTCCTTGATACGAGGAACACCACCAGTGATACTCATGCCAGCGACACCGGCAAAATGGAAAGTTTTCAAAGTCATCTGAGTACCAGGTTCTCCGATTGATTGAGCACCGACAGCACCCACCGCATGCCCGGGTTCAACGTGAGCTTTGGCATATTTGCTCAAGCAGAGAGTGATGAACATCCCCAGTGTAGCTTCGGACACCTTGCATGCCTTCTCAACAGAAATACGGAGATCAGAATCTTCGTTTGATATATCGTAATCCATATCAGTAGGATCTGGAGCATGCTCGAATCCATACAACCCTCTCTTCTCTCTGAGTTTGATCATCTTCTTGCCTATGTTGCCAACAAATTCCGTTATGGTCTCTAGAAATCCTCGCGCACTTTCAAGTTCGTCAATGCCATAGTCGGTCTTGTCGTCGTATTGTAAAGAATCGCCAAGTAACCCCTTTCGAATATATTTGGTTTTCTGGAATGCCAGAAGCTTCTCGCAGTGCAACGTGATCTGATATGGTAACAAGCATGGATGATCATTGTTGTATGTCAAGCTTTCAGCGTGAGTCCAGGTCCTAGCAAAGTTGACAGGAACAGCATCCCCTTCCATATCGACTGGATCAAGCTTATCAGCACCAAACTGAAATTGAACGATGCCACCAGAAGAACTCCGAACCGTGTCGTCATACTGGGTTGACAAATCTTCGAGAGACTTCATCAGTCTTCTAGACATGTAGCCAGTCTCTGCAGTTTTCACGGCCGTGTCGACCAGACCTTCACGGCCAGAAATAGCGTGGAAGAGAAATTCGGTGGGGTTTAAGCCTGAAAAGAAACTGTCCTTTACGAAACCCTTAGATAACGCCTCTCGATCATTCTTTGGGAAATGAGGTAAAGTACGATCCTGGAAACCTTCAGCAACTCGCTTTCCACCAATAATTTGCTGCCCAACGACAGCGACCATCTGGGCGACGTTGATGTTGGAGCCCTTAGAGCCAGACTTTGCCATGATCAGCGGAGAGTTCCATTTGCTGAGCGTCTCGATACAGTAATCTCCAGCCTGTTGCCGGACTCTACTAAGAACACCCGAGATAACATTCTCAAGAGTTTCCTCCATATCACATCCGGTAGCCTTTTTGAGAGTACCGTCGTGGAACTGAGAAATCAGGGTTTTCGTCTCTGCGTAAGCGGCCTTGACCAAGGATTCTTTTTTCGCTACAAGGCTGTCGGAGGGATACACATCACTTATGCCAATAGAGAAGCCTTGGTTGGTCAGATATCTGGCGGATATCTTCGCAAGACGATTCATGGCAGTGACAGCCTCATCAGGGCCAAAATCTCTCAGGATGATGTAGAAGATCGATTCTTTCTTTCCTGATCCGACGGTTGTCTTGTCCATCCTACCACACATAACTTCCGAGTTACGTACTACCAACCACCCATCGTTGTCATCCAGGTCTGGCATGCGGCCTTTGACAGGAACGTAGTCTCGACATTTGGCATCTAGGTTGACTTTGACTGGCGAGTCTTTATTAGGACGCATCAATACGCTGAAGACTTGCTTTCCAGTCCAGAGTGCTTCTGGCTTTATAATTGCGGGCGGTGGCAAATCAAGATGGAGGTTGCCGTCAACCATGTACATGCATAGGTTGGTGAAGGTCTTGCGATCGAAGAAGTTTTCTTTGCTACTCAGAATATAAGCCGCCGTGATAAAGTCTTGAGTGGCGGAAATGATTGGCTCTCCATTCTTGGGAGTTGAGAGATTGTTTTTCACTCCCATCAGGTTGATAGCCTCGGTCCTGGCTTCCTCTGTTTGTGGGACATGCAGATTCATCTCATCGCCATCAAAATCTGCATTGTACGGATTGCAGACGCATTCATTGAGGCGGAATGTTCTCCAAGGTCTAACCTTCACATAATGGCTCATGATACTCAGCTTGTGTAAAGATGGCTGTCTGTTGAATAGCACGACATCACCATCCTCAAGATGTCTTTCGACCACATCGCCAACCTGCAGATTTCTCGCTTCGGTTTCGCGCCGAGCGAATTTGAGAGATATCTTGTGATCGGAATCTTTCTTGATAATTTGCTGGGCGCCAGGGTGAACGTTGGCACCATTTCGGACGCATTGTTGCAATTTCTTAATATTGTATCTCTGTACGCGCTCCGGATATGTGAGGTTCTTCGCCACTAGGATTGGGACGGCGACTTGATCGATGCCCAAATTTGGGTCTGGAGAAATAACCGTCCGTCCAGAGAAGTCGACACGCTTTCCTGACAAATTTCCTCGAAATCGTCCTTGTTTGCCCTTTAGCCGTTGACAGAATCCCCGGATAGGCTTTCCAAAGCTATTCTGCTGAAGTCCGGGCACATCGCTATTGACATACATAGCGATCTGCAATTGTAAATAGTCCCATTGTTCCATAATCGTCTGTAGGGCTTGTCCCTTGTTCAAGGATGCTCGAATAAGAGAACTGATATAGACTATGTCTGCCAGCTTTGTAGTCAGATCGTCTTCCGTGCTGGCGCTGTCTTGAGCAACGGAAGGTCTTATGCACACTGGCGGCGCTGGTACATACTGCCAAAGAAACATTTCTGGCCTGCCTTCAGCAGGGTTGATGTTCAGAAGTTCGCAGTCACTTGGTGAAATCATCTTGAAGAGATTTAAGACTCTCAAAGCATTCAAGTCCTCCATTGCTTTCTTCGAGTGTTTTTCCAACTCTGGATTGAACTTTTTGGCCTCCGTGAACGAATTTTTAAATATAGTCAGGCTAGGTGGCTCTACTTTGCTCTTTGCGGACGACTTGTTGTAGACCACATATTTATCGTGTGCCAACTTGAGGGGGGCAAGCTTTCGAATCTGGCCATTGGTGGCGTCACAGTGGGGACATGTTCTTGCTTTGCGGCATTCTGCATTGATCCGTTTGCATATTTGAGTTCGTTTGAGGTTGTCAATTCCTGGTCTGCGAAGCTCTTTAAGGAATGCGCGTCGTTCCGTGTTGGAAAGGAGTACTCTCGCGCAGTCCTATATGAAGAGGTTGTGTCAGTATAGTAGGATAAATACTAGAAAATCTGCCGTACCTTGCATATATTTTGTAGAATGTTCATCGTCAACTTCAAATAGCCAATGTGGAATGCTGGCAAGGCCAGCCTAACATGCCCGAAGTGCCCATTGCAATTGCTCAGACCTTCATTACATGTTGCGCAAAACCCTGCTTTGCTAGAGATTCCCTATCGAATAGTTAGAGTGACTTCCTCTTCAAAATACGAATATTGTATGCCCTCACTAGCCGTGCATCTAAAGGCCCGTGGGAGACTGATCTTCGATTCTGGTCAACATCGTAAAGCATGCGATCCGAGACCTCGATGACTGCTTGATTGACGATATCTTGGGTAGACCTTATCACAATATGTCAGCAGAAGCTGAGATTAAGGGAAAAGGGAAAAGGGATGCCTACTGTATTCCAAATTGCAATTCCTTGAACCGTTTTGGTGGACGGTCCACGACCTGGAGCTTCGTAGAGTCTAGCTGCATTGTGTTTGATGCTACCGACGATCGACAAAAGGTGTCATCAGCATAGTACTACCACCGGTTACGATGTGATAGAGATATAATATGTTTTAGGTATTGTCGGATCGATATATTGTAAAGGAGCCGTTGTGGTTTGACTCAACTTTGAAGCTTGGCTCTCCATCGGTTTTTTTGGTGGGGTACGAGCAAGCTGCATGCACTAGCAAAGTAAGTGTCAACCCCGCCTTTACGAAGTCAGCCTTGCCAACAAGGCTGTGAGAAGAATAGGCGAAGGATTCTACGATAGACACGACAAAGGACAGTCGTTTACTGTTATAAAGCTTTCAGGAGTTCGCTTATTATTACTACTCCATTCATTATTCTACTCTATTGCTTCCCATCTTCCCCACCCTGTAGTGCAAGTAGCGCCCTAACATCAGTAACCCATTGCAACCCTTCAAGCAAAGGTACAAGATGCAGCAGATCATTATCAGTTGGATCATTTATCCAGCCTTCTATTGGTATTGCATTGTCTGTGCGCTTGTTAGTATTCCGACACATGCCCAAGACTAGACTGCCTGACCTTTATGGAAAAGATAGCTTAGAGGGCTGTTATCTAAGATCATGACTTTGCTGAGGTCAGGCTCGACAGAACTCAGATCTTTGATGAAGGCCCCGTTCCGAAAGGTGCAGTGCTGACGGTAGTATCGACCAGAAAAGAACTTTCGCTCTTGTTCTAACCAATCTATGACTGGATCTGCATATTCCTGTACGGAGGCCGTGAATATCACTAGATTGTACCACTTGCAAACCTAACATGGACTCAGTATGTGGTGGCGGAGCATGGTTCGGAAACGTACCTTGCGCAAGAAGTCATCACAATTCGGCCGTTTGTGTACATAATATAATATGGGATGCTGAGGCCCAAGGGTCGCATTTTCACCAGCTCCAACCACAGTGTTAAGCTTCACCTCTACCATGTGTCCTGTACTCATCCGCCCCCCTTTAGCCATGCTATGAATCAAAGTTTCATCTAAATCAAGTATCAACGTCTTTTGTGTCATCTTTCCGCTTGGCGCATCTGGGAGGACGTATGAAGGCTGTCTCTCAGGTATCAGAGGTCGTGGCGCCGCAGGAGCGCGCGGGTATTTAGTCATTAGTAGTGACGAAGATGGAGAAGTGGGCGATTTTATAGAAGCAGGTGTTATCTCCCCTGGAACTTGAGGCCCATCAGTGCTCGTGGTTGTGGACTGAGCACGGCGGTGTTTTCTCTGCCGCAAGTTATCCTCGTTATGGAGCTTGATTCGGATGGACCGCCGTGCTGGAGCAGCTTCATCTGTAGACTCTAGGGATTTCGAGCGTACATGACGGTTCGTCCCAGTTGCAGATACGTTTCCTTCAGCAGTTGAACGGTCTCGATCCGATTCGGATTCAGATGACAAGCCTGATGAAGAAGAGTTCGATGCCAACTTTCGAGCACCTTTGGCAGAACTTCGACGAGTCGTCCTCGCATGGCTTGCTCCCCCAAGATGGATATTCTCCTTGTAGGCAGATATCCCAACCTGGCTTGTAGAACCTCGCCTGTTGTCGCCCGACGTCGATTTACCCAGCTTCATTATTTGTGACAAAGGCGCGAAATTGCCCATATCGTCCCACAAATATGCAATCCAGTATGTTGGGGTAGCCAATGTGGAAAGCACCCATCTTATGGACTCTATGACGGCAGAAGAGATTCTCTTCGGCATCATATGCCATCCTGACGGAGTCGAGACAGTATCCCCGCTTGCCTCTTTGCTTAACAGAGGAGTTTCTTCATGTATGGGATTCTCCGCATCGGATTCAATTTCCGGCGCATCGACATCTTGTTTCTCGCTCAACACAACCTCTCGCGAGTTTCTCCGAGTGTCAGAAACCAAAGTGGACGATATGAGATTCGCATGCGAATTGTTTCGGGGGGTTGTTGGAGTCTGTGGCGGCGAGACTCGCGCGGAGAGCGCGTTCAGAGAGTTCATCACTCTATCCGAGCCATGAAGGGAGATTTTTGGAATTCGCGGATGGCGTTTATGTCAATTGGTACTCGAACTTCCGGGGAATTGAAACCACAGATAACTTTGCAAGCCAAGTATAAGATCGGTTCGCTTGTTCGATCGCAATTGAATAATCTTGAGATGCTCTGGTGGGGAGCTAGGACTTGATCGCAGATATCATCGAGGCATAACTTATGTCGAGCTGATAGTGTAAGTGCGCGCGGGTTGAGAAAGACGAGATATATGTGACACAAGGAATGTAGACTGGATCAAAGATGGTTTGTGCCTCGGCGAGAGAGGAGACAAATGCGAGGGTTCAGCAACACTGCGGCATCAAGTTGTTCGGCAGGAAATGCATGGGGAAGTAGTTGCGCAGCTCGCCGGCTTCGCATTACGTCCCCCGGCTAGCGTGGTTTGTCCTTACTCCGTAGGACGACAAGTAGCTCCGTAAAAGCGGCACGTAAGGCGATTTGGCAACGGGCAAGTCTAGTGGGTCCAAGCTTCGTCGCAATACGAGCTTCTCTTCTTCCAACAAGGTCGATACGGGGAAATTATACAACAACTCACAAGTAGCCTGGAATTCTTCAAAGTGCTCTTCCTACGCAGGCCAGGAGACTAGACTACTTTCTCTCGGGCGGTTAAGATCGAATAGCCTAGGAGCTAGAGAATTTGAAGCTGACCGTACTAATTCTCTGCCTGTAACAAATTATTAGAGTCCATTAAAGCAAAGAAAGTAAAGTTTTTGAGTTCTAACTTAAAGATACCCCTAGAATTACGGTGGGATGGAAACTTACAATCCTTCCAAGTGCAGAGCTGGTCCAAGCTTTTCGTTACTCGTACTCCGTAGACAGTACGGAGTACGGAGTACTGTACTACTGTACCTCCATAAAGCAAAGCTATTCAAGGACAGCTAGCGCCAATCACGTTGACGCACATCAGGTGACCTTGCTCGCGTCGACGAATCAGGAATTGACTCACCTGGTACCTACGTATTTCGAAAATATCTTTGCTACTTGATCACCGTCCTCCTCCATTGCATCAACCAACCAAGTCACATCGTCAAAACCTCAACACATTACGATGTCGAAGTCGGTCCCGGGAAAATCAGTTCTGGCATCAGGGCGCCCTGGTCCAACGCCGAATTTGGATATGCCATACCTAGATACATTCCTGAAAGCCTTGAAGACTAGGCCATTAGAATGGTCTATCGAGAATCTGATCTCGTAGGATGCACCCTTCCATTTCCACGACACCATGAACTTCACTGACATAACACAGGGGTTTAAAGCGGAGGCAAATTCGCACCACAATGTCTTGTGTCATTGCGACAGCAGAACTTCTCATTGTGGTCATCGCTCGGTCTAAGATGAGAAGCGCGGAAGAGCTTCTGATTGAAATTCAAGAGGTCGGCCAACGACTCATTGAAGCCAAGGAGATGGTTGTTGGCAATATTGTGCGACGCTTTCTACGCATGATTAGAGACGAGGCTGACGAAGATCGTAATGATGATGTTCGTGATTCTAATTTTGCTGCATCTTATGCTGTCACCAAAGGCACCCCTTTGCAAAATTCCTTGTTCGACTTATTTTCAGCCTCAAATCCACCTCAACCCACAGATACTGGAAGAAGCTCGCCACAAGATCAATCAAACATCAACGCTGATGCGGAGGCTCTCCAAGCTGAAGCTGTTGATGCAGGTCAAGAAATTCTGGATGAGGTGAAGCAAAGTGAAAGCAACATTGCTGGTTATGCTCCAGAACACATTTTACCGAACGAGACCATACTTACTCACTGCCACAACCGAATTGTACAGAGATTTCTCCTCAAGGCTGCCGAAAAGTCGAAGTTCTCGGTAATTGTGATTGAGTCCCATCCCAATGAACTCAATGGCTCTGACGATGTTGATGCCGCGGCTTTTCTTAAGTCTTTGGCCGATGCCGGGCTAACCGTCATATCGACTACTGATGGTGGAAGCTGGGCGATGATGCCAAAAGTTGATCGAGTCGTGCTCGCAGCTCGTGCTGTTGGTTCAAATGGGGGATGTCTTGTATCAGTGGGCGGACCTAGCGTGGCAGGTGTTGCCAAATTCCACGGCAAGCCGGTCATCGTACTCTGTGGCGTCCATATGATCAGCTCTGCGGACCAGATTGAGCTTGAATCTATGATCGAACACGGAAGCCCTGAAAGTATAGTTGGCAACACAGGTGGGCTGCCACCCAACCATGACGTTGAAACTATACTGCAACAATATTTACCGCCGCATAGAATTAACCTCTACATTACCAATTTGTAGGTTTAGAAATTCATCCATCTTTGAGGAAGTTACTGACTTTACACAGGGGGGGTTACGCGCCATCGTATCTTTATCGACTTGTCAGTGATCAGTATAGTAGCAAAGACAGCAATCCAAGGCTGTGATTGCTGATCAGGTTTGCTTTCTGTACCAAGATTCGACCGATGCTCAATCACTTGAGTCAATGTCATTTCTCCGATATTTATAGAGAGAAGGGAGGATAGAGATTCATACAAAATACCTCGCCTCCTTCCAAAGAATTAGGTTAGGATCCTACAACTCGCAGAGATATGGATCCACTCCCTATCTACATAAGGGAATGCAATTGATTCTCTCATATAAGGATAGAAAACGAGGGCCGCCTTACCAAGCCTTCAGAAGAACAAGTCCGAGTGTCTGATGAAAGAATATAGACCTTATGTCTGATCTATGTCCATGGAACGAGAGATAGCAGTTATTTGCAGAATTACAAAGTCAGCACAAATACCCCTGAGAGGTTTTAAATTCACTACCATTTTCTGTCCCATGGTATCATTCGAATTCGGCTACGAGCGCCAAGATTGTTGCTCATAACCTTATTCAGACAACAGCAGCTTTCTTTGATATCTCCATGCAAGTTGCAACAATCAGAGTTGTTGCCTGGTTTTCTCGTCCTACCATGCCACGTCATGGTCAACCTCTATGGTCATTGGTTTGTCCAATAAATAGCTGCAGAGTTTAGTCAGCAGTGGCTTAGCATCTTTTGACGCACAAGGGTATATGGCGCGTACAACATTGTAAGCACGGGAGATCGGGTTCATCTTCCCTTCATTATCATAGTTGTACGTAGTATTACTTTACTCGTTCTACAACGGCTTCTTAGTTTTCCTCGGCTGTTTATTCGAGCTTGAGACTAAAATCAGATTCGTCCTTGTCGGGACCTAGATCAAACCCAATCATACCAAGGATGACCAACCGAGCCTCAGTTCCTCCTCCTCCTTATAGCGAAACCGACGCCACTTTTTCTCAGATACCTTCACATCTAGCCCTGACACCAACAACTTCACAACTCGACGCTTCTTGTGTGGCTAGCCAGAGGCTTCCATCGATAGTCTCATCGACCTCAAATGACTCAATAACCTACACTCCAGGTCCCTCGCCGCCACCCTCCGAGTACCATCATTCAGGACTGAAAGAAAGCCTCGACTTCTCTTCTGCTTCTGCTTATTTCGAGTCAAGACCAACCCCGAATCTCACACCTGGGCATTCTGTACAGATACACAGTATCAAGGTCACTCCAGGAATACAACCTGGAGACCTCTCTTATCACGACGAATGGGCATTGAAAGATGTGACTCAACAAGATTGGGCAACTTTCCTCAACTACTTACTACCCGATCATATTGCTAGCGTTAATCACGACGTTGCAGACCGCAAGCTTAGGGCGGAATTCATCGATGAAAGAATGCACAACTTGACACTAGGGGATGATGAGAAGTCGCCGACTAATCTTAGCCAAGTCCATGCACAATTAGAACCGCTTCGCTCCCCGGGAATGTCAGATGCAAGTACGGCAAGCTCGTCAATATCAGCTACGATCAGAGAATGGAATCAGCATTTCTTCCAACCACGTGGGATCAGAATTGCCACCAACACCCTCAACGATTCCAGCTCGCCAATTACCCCAAAGGAGCCCGCGTCGGCTTCATCGTCCTCTATGCCGTGGATTCCTTATGACCATGAAATTCTTGCCGGCGTCGAAGCATCGAAGAACACTAGGACGGCGCGGAAAGGAATGTTTGCGGGTTTCAAATCATTCCAGAACGCTGATTCAAGTTCGAAAGGTTTCAGGATGGGCCCAATCGTAGCTAATAATGACGGGTTTCGAATTGGGAACGGTCTTATTGTAAGTTGAGGCTTTTACTTCTCCATTTACTACTATCAGCTCTATTACAGCGTCTCTCCTGCTTCCCGACCCGGCCTATAAGGTTTGAAATTTCTCGCAAGTCACGCAAGTACCAAGTCGTCCACTCTGTCCTTTGGGTAGAATATTTGTATCCTAAACCAAGTCATTGGCTCCTTTCTTTTGAACTTCCTTCTTACCAGCGAGCTTTCGTACAACCTACGAGACTCAAAAGAAGAGAAGATCTTCAACGCTTTTCGACAGGAGAGATTGAGTCGAACCAGCGTTTCCTCTGCGGCGAGCAAATATCAGCTTTGAGGGTTGCTAAAAGTGTGGAACGTGGTATCATCTTCGACTGAGCTTATAGTATTGCCTCCATTTCTTCCGGACCTCCTCAATACCTACCAAGAACGAGATTACAATAGCATATTTAAGATGATATCACTAACTATCCAAGGCTGATAACAACGGCTTTCGCATTGGCAACGTGCTTGTTGCTGACAACAATGGTTTCCAGTTTGGGGGCTCTCGTGGATTTGTCGCAGATGCTCGAGGAGTCACGATGGGCGGTAGAATGTTCGGTAGAAGGGAGTCTAATGAGGATCAACATAGAGGACGCGGGCGCGGACGTCACGGTCATGGACATGGCCACGGCGATAAACACCATGGAGGACGTCATAGAAGATCAGCTTCAGCATCCAGCTCTTCATCCTCTAGCTCTTCATCTTCATCCGATTCAGTCTCCTCAGTTGGCTCTCTCCCAGAATACGATGACCTCGGAGAACCGCAACTTCCAGCAGCACATCAGACTTTAATGAGCTGGCTAAATCATCAAGAACAGCCAATCACTAAAGAGGAGGTTCGAGAGATATGTCGAGAGATTAAGGAGTCGAAAATATCGAATCCGGAACAGTACCAGCAGGATATGGTAGCGTTACGAAAAGAATTAAGGGAGCTAATGAAGGTGTTTAAGGAGAGCAAGCGAGCTCAAAAGAAAGAGCGGAGAACAGCTAAGCGAGAACGACGCGCCACAAGGAGGGCTCTCAAGAAGGAGCGACGACAAGCCAAGAAAGAAGATCATCAGGCCAGGAGAGAAGGAAAGAGGACAGATCGAAATTGTGGTAGAGGAAATACTCATCCGGTAGCTAACCACTCTGCTACGATGCCAATGATGCGAGGATTCCCATTTGGAAGAACCACATCGGCACCGTCAGGCGCTTGTCCAAAAGCCAGCTTCCCCATCCAAACACCCCGTGGTCCTCCAGGCCTCTCATCTCTCCACGGCGCCTGGACACTTACACAAGGCCGCCCCTACGCACCAGGCAATATATCTGTACCCTCCTGCGAAGAACCCGCACCAGTCACTCGAGGAGCCGAACAAATCCACTCCGAGCTCCTGAAGATGGTAGCACTCGCCGACGAGAAAGAGTCGCGCTCTGTTGAGCTTCGGGTCAGATTGACAGTTGATGGGATTGGTGAGAAGGAGAAGCTGAAGATGATGGGAGAAGCGGCGGAGCTGGAAGAGGCCTCGGGGAATTTTAGAAGGGAGGCGGATCGGTTGAGAGGCGAGGCTCAGCATTTGGATTCTGAGTTGGCGAGGGAGCTGGAGGAGGAGACTTTGGAAGGGGGCCAGGTTACTGGTGTTCTACGGCATTGAGGGGGCAGGGTTCATGAGCGATGTTTTATGAGGATAGTCGATGTGTTGATTTTTGTGCCGTAACAGTTAGCCGGGGGGGGAGGGGGTTTCGTTCACACATATGCATGAATGATAATGTCCATCAAAGCCACAACCGGAAACATCATGCCTTGCTTACAACGACGATAATCATAATCAGAACAGGAAGGCTACCAACAAGTATCATGTATCCCGCCACGTCTCGAACGCAAACCCATGGGCTCGCATCCTCCGCCGTTCCACACAAAACCATCACCCCGTTGTCCCAGGCCCATCATCCTAGGCCATTCAATCCTTCCCAAAAGGACATTGGATCAAACAAATGCAAAGCAGCGCCGCACACAGCGCACGGTTGGCAACGACTCTATCGTCGCATCTTCTGCCCATCGACTGCGCGGGGTGGTCCTCGGTGGCCTCGTACGACAGATCCACGGCCGGGGGTTGGGAGTGAGACGGGATGAGAGAAATGTCTTTTCTCGCATGCATATCACTCCTGACGATTGTCATCCGCGGCTGGAAGCTTTCTGCGGTGCGAAGCGTTAAGAACCACGATGTATGTGCTGTATTTTCTGAAAAGGGGGGGTATGCGTTAGAAACAAATGCCCAAGGCAAGGAATTTGTACTAGGCGGAAAGAGGAGGTATACTCTACAACTCACAAACGTTGGAGATCCCAAGGTTTAGTTCGTTTATTCTTAGGTAAGGTAAGCTATAGGAACAGCACAAAGCTCTCTCAATTCCCACTGATGTTCAAATCTTGCAAGTAAACTAGACTCAATAACGACGAAATGAAATATGCCATCAAGTAAGATCCAGAAGCCATTCAATATATCTCTTTGTGTCCACACCAATTCCCTGCGCTAGTTTGCCTGGCCCCACGACCCAGTTGGATTCCACCTCGGACGACGATCCACCCGCGAATCTTGCCGACATTGGAGTGTATGTGTAATCACTTGCCTGACGAATCAAAAAGATTTCTTTATCCTTTGGCTCGTTCGGGTTGAAGGTGACTGGTGGGGTAAGGAATGGGTGTGCTGGGCCTGATCTTAGGCTTGAAGCAAAAGCTCTTGTGTTGCGCGATGCATCCGGATACAGGACATCTTTACCACCTGCGGATTCATCACTTTCTTCTGAAATAAGATTCGGAATCTTGACAGGACCAGATGCAGGTGTTGGTGGATTAGCCTCAGGGGCTCGAGTCCATACCACCCACCATCCTCGGCTAGTCTTGCAGGTGCGCTCTAGTTCACTTCGATCTTTGTCCTTGGTAGTCGCGATATAAGTATTAAGAATTTGCATGTGCGTACTCAGCGCTTCAATTCGTGACCACGAGAATTGTAAAGCTTCTTGCGTAAGAGACTGATAAGGGTTGGGAATGTTAGGAATTGTAGAATTGACAGTCAGCGTCCTAGGGTCCCAAATAAGATCGTAGATTGGACTTGGGGTGCCGTTAGTTTGCGAGATATCTGGTCTCGTAGCTCTAAAGGTCGTTGACTTGATCAATGGTTTCACTAAGTGGCCAAGTTGATGGTGCAAGGAGCGGTACAAGGGATTGAATGCGAGAGAATCTGTCCTGGATTCGAACATGAGCACAAAGATGAAGGGTTTTCGAACATAAACAAGGACTCGTAGCTTCTTCGTTTTGTTCTGATCTCGACCCTCAAATGAGCCATGAGACATGGCAGTGCGTTCTGAGCTGGGGTGTTTGGAGCCTTGATTGTTCTCCGATTTACTCAAATCAATACTGATGTCATCTTCAGCGCGGGCGTCCTCTTCTCTTTCTAATTCAACAGTCAACGTCCTCAACAGCAATCGATCATTAAATTCCCCTCGGGATCTGTTATTTTGCCGTGATGTCGGTGGTGTTTCGTGGTCTAATGGGACTTCGTCAGTTCCTTCGAGATTTCCGAGCAACCCTACGAGGTAATGGCCAGCCATGCCATCGGGAATGTGTGGGCGCTCCGAGTCTGATACTTCTGGAGAAGCAGGCTTCTTGGTACCATGGCCATCTAGAGAGTCGATCGTGTTCGCAGTGCTCACTTTTCTGATTGGCGTATCACTCGTGCCATCCGTATTTTTGGAGTAGCTATTACCAAGCGTCCAGTGGGTGCCGTATCCAAATTTGAAATACTTCACGATGCTGCTTGATATTTTAGACTCGCCGTCGGTGCCGCTAACATTCGAAATGGCTCGATGGATAGATGGCCTCTCTCTCATGAGTGATCTCTGGCGTGGTGACGATGGCTGAGCCCGTGGCGACGTTTGTTGGGCAGCCGAGACTGGCGATGTGTCTGCATTTTGTACGTCTGGTGAAACGACTTGAGAGTCCTGGTCTTTTTGAGCTTTGGTCGGCTCGTCAACTGCAGGACTCTTGCTGGTGGTGGATGTTTGAGGCTCATTCTGCCGAACAGGCTCTGCTGATGCTTGGGCCTGGGGATAATTCAACCCATAAACTTCTTGCGACTTGTTCCTCGACTCCCGGGAAAGAAATTCCTTGGAATTGGTCCCTACTGCTTTGGTTATGTGACGGCGATTTGAAGTAGGATTGTTGATGACCCCATAGGCAGCGGGGCCCCATCTGTAAATATCCTCGACCCAATGCGTAATATCTCGTATCGACTTTCGTGACAATGCACCAATCCCGAGAAATATAGCGCCGTCTTCGGATCGAGGGTCCTGCCCCGAACCAAGCCATGGTTCTGCTGGTATTGCCGTGTGTGTCTCTGCTCGGTTCTCACCCTTTGGTATGCCTTCACTTGCAGGCGAATCGCCAAATTTGGCCACCATAACATCCACTAATCCATCTATCCTGCCAACAAGGCCCTCTAAAACTTCACGTTCTCCACTACCTCTTTCCTCCTCACCCACTCCCATTCCAAGCTCTCCACAAGCTGCGATCTTAATGCCACCGTACAAGCTGTTCGCGGGATTTCCATGCATAAGAACGTTCCAAGTCGACAGGAACATATCCCAATATCGCCGCATGAGATCTATAAACTTCGACCTCTTGGTTCGGACAAGCAAAGCACTCATGGAAGACGCATGGTGAAGGAGGAATGTCGAATGTGCTCGAAGGAGATCTCCTAACAAAAGAACGGCGGGTTTCACCTCTCGCGAGGAATATTCGACAGTTTCGATGAATTCGGCGGACTTTCCTAACGTGGGTGGCCCCTTCACGCTCTTTGGCAGCATAGTCAAATCGATGGACTTCGCCTGTTAGCCAGCTGCCACAACTACTCAAGATCGGGTCGTCTCACTGCTAGTATCCACCAGCCAGATTCCAGTTCATGCAGGATAACCCGAGACTTCTCAGTCTCGATCGTGTCTACAGACTGGCCGTCCGAGAAGCTTCTCCCAAACTCCACCATGCCCTGCGCTAGGCCAACTCGCCTCAATCGATCATTATCTTGTTCCCGCGCTGCATCCTCCACATCCTTCTTCGAATCTCCCTTCGACGGTTGGCGTGGTTTCCGATGTTGCTTATCGAGGCTCGAATAATACACAATTTGATTGGCCAACGTATCGTCCGTTGCGCCCAAGGAAGGATTGTAAATAGCTAGAAAGCCCAGCTGCGCTGGGATAGCCTTCTGAGGCTCGACGGGCGAAGCCATATCATCTTCGCACGATCATCAGGGCAGATGAAGCTTAGGGGCCGAAGGTTGACATTTTCGAACGCGCTGCATATTTGATAGGGAGGTTGGTAACGGCAGACTGGGCGTGTCGACCAAAACGAAGGGTCTGACAGAATTATTTACTAGTCAATGACCGCAAGATGCTTGCGACGGCATGGATTACTCCCCCCTAATTAAATGTAACTGCTCCAGGGCTGCACGTGCCAGCTTGCTATCATATTCTGTCTGTGCCAGCCTGGCCAGTTACAGGGGAGTCCTTTTTAATGCAACGCAAGCGAGAGTGCGAGTCACGTGTTTTGAACCAACATCTTGAGCTCAAACTTAAAGATATCTCACAGAATTGGAAGCCACCTTCAAATGAGGTCACGTGGATGTTTAAATTGGATCCCGGATACTGTATTGCCTTTCAATAGGTAAGTTTTCTACCTGGGTGTAGCCTTATCCTTCATACCAATGTTTAGCCTCCTGAGTCGTTCCCCTTCTGATATCAGCCCACACTAGAAGACACATGACACACCTCGCCCTAGCATTCAGTCTCTTGTGCCAATAGCCAGACCCGCGATGAAAAGGACATTCTCAACCATCCCGTCCTTGGCCACACGATCCGTCTCGCAGCAAGCAGCCCACTGTTTTAGGAGAGGCTATGGCTCCAAGACCTCGAAACCCCTCCGTGTGCTCTTCTGTGGCTCGGATGAGCTGAGCTGCGAATCTTTGAGGGCAGTACACGCGGAGCACGAGCGGAATCCAGATCTCATCGCATCTATCGATGTCCTGATACGTCGTGCAAAGAAGGTTGGGAGAGGGCTGAAGCGGGAACGTGACGGTATTGTCAACTCGCTTCAATTCGAGATGGTAAGCTAACAACGCCCGATTAGTACCAATTAAAGCCGTGGCTGGAGAGCTTGAGCTACCAATACATGAGATTGGTCATTTCATCCCGGACTGGAAGGTTTGTGTTGCGTTCGGTTTCTGGGTTTGATGGCTAAGGTCATACAGTTAAGGAGGCCCAATGATGAGAAGATAAGCCTTATAATTGCAGTGTCCTTCGGCCTGTTCATACCAGCCCAGGTGCTGCAGGACACAGAATATGGCGGGATCAACATCCATCCTTCCCTCATACCAGAGTCAGTCTTCCCTCGCTCCCCTATTCTATCATAGCTAAGAGTCAACCAGTTACCGCGGCGCGGCTCCATTACACCACGTCCTGATGAACGGGGAACCATCCACAGGCATCACACTCCAAACACTAGATCACCACTCTTTTGATCGAGGCACGATCCTCGCACAAACTGCACCCCCAGGGCTGATCCCAATCCCTCCCCTATGCACCTACGATCAACTACTTGACATGATCAAACCTAGGGCTGCAGAAATGCTAATCTCCGGTCTACGAAAGCGACTGTTCGTGCCGCCCTTCACTGACTTTGGTCTCTACAAGCCCAAGGAGGTGAGACTGGCATCCAAAATCACATCCGAACACCGCCAGATCGACTGGGCAAACTGGGACACCAACAAAATCGTGCGTCATTCCAAAGCGCTAGGTCGCCTTTGGAGTCAATGCTACGTCGAAGGGAGAGGAAAAGCAACAGCATACCGTACCATCTTCGAAGACATGGCAATCTTCAAGCCCGCCATCGAGACAGATACATGGGTAGGTATGGTGGGAATGTTCGAAGATACCTATATTAAGAATGCGTTAACCAATAGCGGGTACCTACAAATAGCCCAACCATTTCACTACGGCTATTGGTCTACCTTTCTACTTGCTGATGGGACGAAGAGAAAGGAGATGTGGTTCCAACACGGGGAGGGTATCATCATCTGCCGCCGAGAAGGACAGAAACTACAGTACTTGCTTGTCAACAAGGTAACTGTGGAAGGCAAGGAACCGAGCGGTGCGTATCGTGCAATGTGCTCTGTCAACAAGATCGTGGAACCGGAGAAGAGCTTAGAAGGTGCTGCGGATAAGTCCTGGCCCGGGGGTTCGATTACAATAGATGCCCCGAAGGCTCGCAGATGATTGTACAATCATGATCACGTCATACTTTGCACGTTAAGAAGCTGTCAAATTTTCCTCCCAGCTCATGTCGCTTATTTTCGTCTAAAAACGAACGACCTTCACCACGCCCGCCTAATCATGGCCCAATCCAGAATCTAGACAACCTTCATATCAGCAGTGTCCTAGGCAAAGCCTGAGATCTGAAATGAACGTACCAACTTGTATTTTCTGCCCCGTCATACTCGAATTCTTAGCGATATCTATGAACGTCTGCGCGCAATCATCTAGATCCGTCTATCACCAACTTAGCATGAGTCGCGAGCGAGCCACTTTCTTTTTTATAATAAGACCACTTACTGGTTTCCCCAACCACGCAATCTTATTCATCTCCTCGACCTGCTCCGGAGTATACTTCTCACCCTACACCACGCCACACATTAGCCCTCATCCTTATGCCCTCGTTCCATACTCATCCCCTTCCCCCCTTCCCTCACCTCTCTTCCTCCCCCTATCCCACAGGTTCAACTCACCCACTCAGTCCTCAACCACCCCGGCAGCACGGCATTAATCCTCAACTTCACCCCCTGACTCCCCGCCATCCCCCTCACAAAATGCAACTGCGCCGCCTTGCTCACGCTATACGGCAGACAACTGCCCCCATTCTTGACCGCCGCAATACTGCTTGTAACAATAAAAGCTCCACCTTCGGGGTTGGCCTTGAAGTGTGGCATGGCTTGGCGCAGGAGGAAGAAGGGGGCTTTTATGTTGATGGCGTGGCAGAGGTCCCAGTCGGAGACGGTGGGCGTGCTGAGATCGGAGTAGGTGGAAAAGCGTGTGTAGCCCTGGAGGGGGTGTTAGAGGGATGAGGTGGGAGGATGGGGATGTGATTGCAGAGTTGATTTAGTTGGAGGTTGATGAAAACCTGGGATGGAGACTTACGGCATTGGATATTATGATGTCGATGCCGCCTAGCTGTTTGATGGTTTCTTCGACGACGCTTATGCAGTCTTCTTCGAGACCCATATCCTATTCGTATCATTAGCCAATGTCTCCCTGATCTTCTTTCACATGTACAGCTTCTGGACCGCACCCTTCCTCTATTCTGAAGACAAAGAAACTAGCAAGAAACACACAAGAAGAAAGTTCCATGAGCTATCCGTTGCAATTCCAGGATATGGAGAGAGAAAATCTGTTCCCTTGAGCTTGGGCGTATAGAAAAGGATACGCTCCGTCCAGAGAGGATTAGCCAAGGAGAATGCGTCAAATACTTATCAAGTGCTGTTAAAAGTACACTCCCCTTTCAAACTCCACGAAGAACCGTCTTCGTATGACATCAAGCCACTTGGATCCAACAACAAACACAAGGAAACCTCTCCCTCCTACTCAACATCAACACTAGCTGACACCATCCCCATCCCCCAAACCTGTTCATTGCACTTCACACACACCCTCATCTCCCCTCCCCTCTGCCCTCTCCCGAAGACCAAACCCAGCGAACCTCGTAAATCAATTCCACAACAATAAAATCCCACAAGAACCTACCCCTCTCATCAAAACACCCTTGCCTTTGCCGATCGTCTCAATCCTCCCAACAACCTCCCTGGCTCTCTCCTCGCCATGCGCATAATTCACCGCGACATTCGCGCCTTCGTCTGCGAACTTGACACATATCCGCGCACCGAGACCGCTGGAAGGAGAGAGGACGCATTAGCGCATCACGCCGGCAGAGGGGAATAGGGAGGGTGCTACGCAAGGGGAAGAGATTGATGAGACGGGGAGGAGAGGGCGAGTGAGAGAGTGAGAGACAGGTCACGAATGGAGTGACGGATTGTGATGCTTAGAAAAGAGACCGGAGTCTGCGAGTAGACCTGAGGGGTTGGTGGACTAACCGCGAGCCGCCCGTAACAAGGACATTCCTTCCTTTGAGCGAGTACGGCATCCTGAAAATTTAGATATCAAACGCGAGAAAGATGACGGGAAACCGAAGTTCGATCTTCCAGTTAAGTCTGGCTGTTGTCCTATATACAGCATATGAAGGTGAGGACAAGACAAGTACAAGGATGGAACAATCGCGAATGCGGGGGGGAACAGCCGGCGGGGATCGTGGGTCCTGCGCGAGGAGGTAGTTTAAGCTTCAGCTCCGGCAATCCTCCCACGTACAGTACAGTATCACGATACCTTGGAAGCCGCCCCCAATTCTTTTCGTCGTTTCATCAACTGAGCTTCCATGTTACCCCCGAAACATGTTTCCATCAAATCAGGCCATCAGGTCGCCAATTAATATTCACATTGCACATGTCACCAAGCATCAACGACGGGACAGGCATATGTTTTACTGGGCAAATTCCTCTGTGCCTTTGAGTAGCTAAAGCTTGATAGTACAAACTGGTCTTATACCTTGCCAGTATCATCGATGTGCAATGTTCGTGATGAGTGTTACCTGCCACCGGCCCGCAGATGACAGTCATATCGTCTACTTCCATTACCAGGACAGGAGAGACATAGATTCCTAGCCGCCATTCATTTACAAACTCTTCTTCTCATCGTCATCATTGCTGCTCACAGAGCTCTCAGTGTTGACACGTCGAGCATCCGGAAGCTCGGCATCTTCCTCGACGGCACCGTGAATGTCTTCTTCGAACACAGGATCGGTCTCGATTTGCTCGAACTTGGTCTTGAAGTCCTTCAAGCCGGCAGTGTAGCTGCTGCTGTTGGATCGGCGACGGCTGTTGGCCATATTGAAGCCTTCGTCCTGTACTTCTTCACCATTGACTCCCCTGATATCAGTTAGCAATATCCTAGATGGCTTGGGCAATTGATCGATCCTGTTCTTGCATTTGCAGATGAAGAGAGGTGATGACTTACCATCCACCCTTGCCTGCGCCGTTCTTCTTGGCCTTCTTAGGGTCGACATCAACATGACCTGACTTGGCGAAGTAGCGAGGGAGATGTTCAGTTGGAGATGCAGTTCCATCTGCGAGACCAGCATGGTCACGGTCGTTCATCTTATGTGTCTTGCCCACTATCAATTGAGATGGTGTGAGTCAAATGCCGCAAGCTCAATCCGACCCAAGTAAAGTGAAGGTAGCACATGAGGAGGGGTAAAGAACACAGGAGCTGGATGACATGGACTTACTGTTGAAGAAGAGGATTATGTATGGATGGTTGTGTAGTAGGGTAGTAGAGAGGATGTATGGAAATCGACGAGATGGCAGTGGGATATTGTGGCTTGAGATTGATGTTGTGGTTGATGAATGTTCAAGAAGAAAGAGAGAAGGAGCTGGAGGTGAATGAGCAGTAGAAGTAGTCGGAGCCATTGCAGGGAATGCGTGGATTCCTGGCGTGGACACTGGGTAGTCGCGTGATGCTCTGTCTGAATGGAAGCGGCGATCCGTTGATCTCTTTGTCACGCACGCCCTCCAAGGGTCCATCTGCATCGCCGCTCTTGTGCAAAGTCCCAGCGGTCGGGCAAGTCAGGAACCGAGCCCTCTCGCAGGTCTCTTTGCGAATTCGTACTGGACTACTGTACTACTGCACGTAAGTACTGTACATACCGTATATGAATGCATCCGAATGCATACCCCAGTGGCTCTCAATGCCTCCATCCGGCACTTCCAAGGAGCAATTCAATTCGTGCCGATGTTGTGTCCAACCGTGAGCCGAGACGGAGTCGGTCCTCGGCGGAGTAGGTATGAAACCCGGGGTAGCGGGACCCACCGTCCAACCGTCCAAGCGGCAGGGAAGACAAATGTAAAATGACGTGATGGTATTTGACCAATGGTGGACCGTAAAGATCTCTCGGAACCAGGTCCACAGTATCCGTAATACGGAGGACTACGTTGTATACAGGATGTCAAAGCTATTATCACGAGGCGAGCCGAGTGGTACTGTGGTACTCGTACCTCTGTCTTACTCCGACGCTTCGGAGAAATGGAATCTCCGTCCCTCCGAGAGGGTCACATGAGCGGCCCGCAATGACGGGACCTCGGGAGTGATCTTCTTCTGCACCCGTGCCCCGTGGACACCCACGGACCATTGAGATTCTGTATAATTACATCGGTAGATGTATGTCCCTCTCACCCAGGAAACATCCAGCATGGCGAGCTTCAGCCTCCACGGCAGTGGCCCAGCGGTGCGTCAGTTTCCAGTCTAGACGTCTTGCGCAGTCACGGGACCTCTAAACGCGCTCTCACGTGTTCGCGGCCACGATTTCTGAGGCAGCCCACAAATTCATCCCTGTCCACTACCTCCCACTCTTGCCCGCCTATCTCCGCGCATCAGTTGCCTTGACTCCTTATAAATCATTCCCACGCACAAAACAAAAAATCCTCTTCAAGGTGACCATTGGCACAAACGAAGAAATCATCATACCTATGCCCTTTGCAGAGGCTTGTTGAGTCCCTCACAATGGCTCCCTCTTTCATGATGGACCACGACTCCGATCCCAACCCGGTCGCGTTACCCACCACCAAATCTGCCCCCTTCAGCGCCAGAACTCTTTTACTCGCGCCACCCTCTATCGCAAGCCATGAAGAGAGACTGCGAAATGTTCTCGCTTCCCACGACCGGTCAGTGACAGACTTGCAGATGCTCGATCGGTTGTCTGCAGGCCTAGTTACACTTCCTGACTCTACCTACGATTTAGTCCTCATTCTCACAGATGCCGACGGGACACGAACCGAATCTTCACAACTCCTTGGTCGCGATGTCTTTGGTAGAATGACAAACGCCTTGAAGGTAGGAGGGAAATTACAAGCTCAAGATGGTACCTTTGGACAACATGTTGAAGGCGAAGAACACCGAGAGGGTATCCTTGCTGGACTTGTGTTGGAGGGTGATGGCATGGTCAAGCCAGACTTCACTACTAGCGAGGCTATGCCGTTGAAGTTGAGACGAACGGGGAAGGCAGTTGCGGTGTCTAATGCTGGGCCCCCAGTTGCAACAGCAGCCATTCCGTTGAACAATGGAGGGGCAGTCGGAGCACCAGTTGGAGTTGGATTCATAGACTTCAGCGATGACTTTGGAGACCCAATGATCACTGGCGAAGACGATGACGGCGAGATCATTGACGAAGATACACTTCTCACCGAGGAAGACAAGAACCGACCTCTTGCGATCCGTAGGTTTGCTTTCCCCAACTGATCAATCATGTTTGCTAACATCCCACTTCAGCCGCCGAATGTGCCCCCCGAGTTGGCAAGCGTCGGCGAGCCTGCAAAGACTGCACCTGTGGTCTTGCCGAGAAAATCACCAAAGAAGACGCAACCAAGCGCTCTGAAGCAGATGCAGCTCTCAAGACCCTCAAACTCGGCTCCGACGACCTGGCAGAAGTCGATTTCACAGTCCAGGGCAAAGTCGGTTCATGCGGCAACTGTAGTCTCGGTGATGCATTCCGTTGCGATGGTTGTCCTTACATCGGTATGCCAGCTTTCAAGCCTGGTGAGGAGGTCCGACTTCTCAATAATGATGTCCAATTGTGACTTCTGGGGAAGGGAATCTTTTGGGTATTGCTTTTGGACGGCGTTCGGTGATAGAGGGGATGGTGCCAACATACCTGGATTTGCATGCATACACGGAATTTGCCGGCTGGTAGTGCCTCGGGGAATAAATATGGGTTTGGTTTTGACGGGGGATGTCAATAGAGATACCGGATGATCGTCGACGACAAAAAATGAAGGAAAAATTGGTGTCTACCTGACTTTACCCTTCTCATCTAAGCTCGAATCTGTGACGTGAAGTTCTGGGCTTCTCTGCATTTCACCCCTGTTCAATCCTACCTCCAAACTTTTCATACGCCGTCCCCTCCGACCCATGGGATGACAAGGACCACCAGGATATAGACTAATGCAACTGCACCTGTATACCACCTTCCCCGTTCATGTCGAAACCCTAGCTCAGACGACAAAAGGGACATGAAGCGTTTAAGCGAAGCATTTAAGCGAAGCCTCACCCTCGCTTGCCGCTCCCTCGATCCCGGCAAGCGAACCAAGCATGTACAAGTACAGTATACGTATAGTTATTTGCTTCCCTCCAGAGTCCCGAGTCCCGAGTCCAGAAGTCCACACCAGCACAACGACCCATCACTCGCCCTTGCGAAGCCCACGCACCGCACATGGGGCACCGAGCGTCCGACTTCCCATCCCTGTGGCATGGCACGCTGCGGCCCGACGAGACCAACCCCCCCTCCCCCCGAGTCCCGGTGTAAGGTTATCGATCGCGCGCGCATGCTTGCAACAGCTTGCCATCTCCCAGTCCAGTGCGCTTCGCGTGCCGTCGGACCCATGCGTCGCGCCTCAGGACCTCCTGGCGGGTCTCGCTTCGCGCGGCTGGTGGGGGGAGATTGTTGGGCGGGAGCCGGGAGGGAGGAGAGGAGAGGACTTCGACCGGTTTGTCATGAGGTTGGCGGGGCGGTACGTGGGAGTTTGAGCTGGTGTGTATGGCGTGTGTGCGACGAGGGGCGAGGAGTGTGTTTGGGAATGAAGAGGGTCCATGGATGGTCGAAATCGTCGTTTGCAGGAGGAACTCTGCGTACGCTAGAATGTTTACAGCCTGGCATCGACAAAGCAACTTGTAGCAAGCCACAGACAGTAACCTCGGTTGATTTCAGAATTGGACAACTGTATAACCGTAAAGTAACTTGCCTTACTGGTTGAACCCTTGCATTTATTTGGTTGTGCAATTGCCCCAAGTGTAAGTCGATTTGACATAGTTGGTCATTTATTCAACTCGAGGTCAAAGATTGGAAGATTGCTACTGTGTAATTGAAAGAATTTGATTACAACATATAGTTTGATCTATCGAACGGGGCAAAATCAACTACAAGCTGCCCTCGAAGGAATCATCGCCTCGTTAAGAATCTCCTACACATAAGCCCCATATAAACAACTGCCAAGTGCAAAGCAAAAACACCAATCCCCAGTCGAATCCCGACGAATCGGAGTAGTTGATCTGGATAATACCAACTCCCGCTTCGATAACAATCAACAAAAGTGAAAATAGAAAGGGAAAGAGAAAGGTAGTTTGGTCATTTATAAGCGACCTTCCCCTTCTTCCCGAAAATATCATCCACCATCCCACTAAACAACTCCTTCAGAGCTCCCACCTCCTTACTCTCTACAGTCGTATCACTGAAGCCCTGCGTCAACTGTCCAATATCAACATCCAACCCATCATTCCCCACCACCTCACTCATCGCCACCGGCGTCACCGTCTCCGGACTCGCAGCCACGATACTAATCTCATTCTTGGGCATCGCGCCGTCGATCTCCTCCTCGACGAAGGATGAGCGGTCGGGGTTGTAGTTATCGGGGAGGAGCGGGACGCGGAGACGCTCGAAGGGGTTGACTGGGGGAGCTTCGGGCGTTTCGGGGAAGATGAAGGATTCGATGGTGCTGGTGTCGCCGCGGATGGGTCGTGGTGCGGAGCTGCGGAAGCCTTGCATTAAAGGGACGATGCGGTAGAGTGGTGCTGTGGTGGAGGATTGGGGGCGGTGGCCAGAGGAGACGGAAGTGTGGTAGCCGTGTCTGTTGATGAGGTAATCGGAGGCTGCGAGACGTTCGACGAGCTGGGGGATGTTAGATCTTGGATGGTTTTGATTGGATTTGGGGGGGATTTACCTCGATTTTGCTGCCATTGGGTTTTAATTGACGCTTGGTGCATTCAGTTTGGAGGTCGACTTTCGAGCGGGGTAGGTATGCATTCCGAGCTTGAGAGTTCAGGATCTCGGAGGGACGAGCTGCGACTGCTGTCGAGCTGATTCTTCGGACGGATCGCGTGAGGGTTTGAACTGGGGGTGTGACTCTCGACATTGTGATGATGGATGGATGATGGATGGATGGGGTATGGATGATGGATGATGACTATCTACGTACACTGGCCGAAGACGGGGGAATATCACGAGACCAGGGAATCAGGGGTGGATGGCAGAATGAGCACGTGAGACACGGGTTCCCGTAAATGAAAGAATTGATGGCGGGTTAACCCTCAGTATTTATGGTCTGTCGAGACTCTCAGCAAGCTGGAAACGGTGAATGGAATGTGTGATATAATAGTCTGTGCCCTTCCGTCGGGGTGAACCCGTCCAAGCTTCGCGGGTACTTCCTACAGGGGTACAACGTAAATGAATGTCCCGTGGTGGACCCAATTGAAGAGCACGATCTGGTATCTTGACCAGGTGATTGGCCACTCCACCCTGGATTCTCGACTTTATGTGGGCGGATTTAACATATATTACGGCCGCCGTATTCCACCCTCCGTACGCGGGTATCCATGAAAACCCAAAATCGGGGATGTTGAGCTCCATTGTACTCGCCCGGCAGGGGTGTTGATAGGTCGTGGGGCGCATCCCAGAAACACTTCCCGGGGCGTATCATGGCGCTAGCATTCAACAATAATACGGAGTGCCATACGGAGGGATGCCGTTGTCTGATTTCAAGCCAAGATTGCGAGGAGTGTTGCTGCGAAGCCGTGTGTGGTGAGGCGAATACGGCCGTATTCGTGACATTCCGCTGGGAAGATCCCAGCTGAGGATGAGGATGAGTTGTGGTTGCAGTGCAGTCTAGGTAAAAGGATGATGGGTCGACTGTCCCCCGTACTACTGTACCGTAATAATCATCTAATTTTGCGATATGTTTCCGTGGCGATGCGGTTGGTTTGCTAAACAGCTTGTTCAATACCCCTGCTAATGCTTCTGGTGCGCACTTATCTCCATATCTTACGGCCGATTGCCATTCATTGGTCACGCGATACACATTTTGATGGATGTTATCATCCAAAGAGTGACACACTGACGGTCACGACGAGCTGAATCATAGGCTAGTTTGGAATCGAATACTTCGTTTCATCCCCGCCCGCCAAATGTCCCTATTTTAATCAACACCCATCAACGAGGAATGCCTGGGTATCATCGATCCTCAACCGAAGTCACGCTCCCATAAACGGTGACGCTGCACAATGCCCTGTAGCTATGTACAGTAAAAGCACGACTCCCCCCAACGCCAGTAAGTGCAAACAAGACGCCGCCCCTCGAAATGTACTTTCCCATTTCCCATGACTGGGTTTGAAAATTATGTCGATATATCTTCTCCGAACTCTTCGCTAGATTGATTCTCGCGCTTGTAGTTGGCAATCATCCACATCCGTCCCGGTTTCGTCGTGATAAGTCGTGTGGAAGATTAATGGATTCTGTGTCGGGGGTAACGCTCAGAACTCTGGAAGACTGGTAAATGTCAAGAAGCGGCGGTAAAACTGTCTGGGAACGAAAACCTCAAATTCTTGGCATTAATCGGTCTTCCAATGTCCTGTCAGCGTTCCATCCATGTCTTCCTTCCCGAGATAGAGTTCCACGGCGTATAGTGCCATCGTTGCCATGACATTGATCCAACGCCAGACATTACCACCAGTGTCGCCGCCTTGCATGGTCCACCATTCAGTATAGTTCCCTTCTGCCGATGTGGTGGAAAAATGCTGCATGAGAAGACTCGTGTATACCGCGACGAGAATACTGGGGCTGAACCAACTCAGCAATCCTAGGACTTGACCTGCTCCATCATCATCGTCAAGACTTGGCTCCTGGGATAATCCACGAGCTCCAGCTTCCCGAACTGCTGGGATGATGCGTGTAGCGGCGTAGAAAACGAAGATTCGATACGCGAGAGATATAATCACAGATGGAGTGATTGTCTGGAATGCCGCCCATACGAATGTAAAGCTCGAATGCACTGCCGAAGGTAAGGTGGACAGGACATAAACGAGCGTCGAATAGGAGGCCATGATGATCGGAGGGAATGGCGGAAAGTCGGGTTGTGCTGGGGGCATGGCAGTCTCCGCTGTTGAGGTTGGGAGATAATCCGTGAAGATCTGATAGATGCAAAGTACCACATATGCAAAGAGTAAGGAGCTCTCCACCGGATTGCCTCGGCCACTTCCAATGCCCCAAGCACATAGGAATATTGCACAGGTGATGGTGGCTCCGATGAGCAGAGCATCGACGTTGGATATCTCGGGGAAGTTGGTGATCCTCCATAGGAAATAAACCGAGCCAGATATGATGGATGCGGACAGAACCAATAGCCCAATCATCCAAGTATCACTCCTTCCACGATTGACGAGCCATCTGGTGATTTGACCTGCTGCCTGGATGACGAGCAAACTACAAAATCCCTCGGCTAGCTGGAATAGAGGCGTTGAATATCGCAGCACCCTCTCCCATGTTCCAACCGTCATCATCTCGACAAGTCCACCAGGCCCAAATATCCATTCCTTGATGCTTGTATCTTGGGCTCTCTTACTGTCGAAAGTCCTCGCAACCCAATCTCCACTCGCATTTGCATCGACCGCAAAGCGGTTCAAGCTCCATATTAACAGGCCTGGCAACAATATCCATTGAGAAAACCCGATAATCTGTACGAGGGCCCATCGTATCCTAGACCTTTCTGGTGTGGCTAGCTTGAGCGTCGAATAGAAGAAATAGAAGCTGTCATCACAGTTAGCAAGAGATACTAGGCTCCCCACCTGGCGAGATACCAAGCCTAGACCTACCAGAACAAGCTAAAAGAGAACGCCAATCCGCAATCCCGTCCCCCTACATCGAAAGCGAGCGGTATCGAAAGAATGATCGAGAGGAGAAAGAGCGCGGAGGAGATGACACGGAAGAACCACATCAGCGCTGCTTGTGCCAGAGCGAGCGTCGAAGCACGCCCAGCTCGAAATTTGAAGGATCCAGTCTGGAGTCGAGGGGGTCTTCAAGGGGAAGTTGAAGGGTTGACGCGTCGATAGATCGATCTGAGGAAGAGGATTTCTAGTTTTTCCTGCGAGGCACCGTGTCTGTTTCTAGTTTTGGCTGTTTTGTGCAGTGGACACGGCAAAAATCTCCTTATCGGCGTGGGGCCGATGTTTATCTGGACGAGCGAGGAGTGAATGCCGACTGTATCGAGGGCGAACAAGAGCTTCGCAGCGTGTGAACAAGTACCTCGCGACCGGTGGAAGCTGCTCGTGTGGTTGAGGAGGAACTTGGAAATCGAACGTGATGGAGGAGGCAGTGGCATGCAGATGTTGGCTGGTTGCAAATGTAGGTACAGGACTGGGAAGTCTGGATCTGATTTGCTGTCGCATGCGTCAAGAGCTGCTGGGATTTGGCGGGTGAGGATTCTGATGAAAGATTTACTCTGTATGGAGGCATCGAGCGAGATGCAACGCTGGAACCTTGATCTTCCTCGGAACCAACTTCTGGTCACCCAGCCAATCAGTATCGAGACGATGGATGAAGGAGCATGTTCTACAGTAAACGCGAAATGCAGTACCGTACCGTAAATGTCAAATCCGAACACAAGAAACAAGAAACAAGAAACAAGAAAAAGGTAGGAAGAAGAGGAAGGGCTTTCACGAGCAGAAAGACGAACGTCTTCTTCACACCGCCTGCCGCGAACGAGAGCTCCCCGCTTCAAAAAGACCCGCTAGTGCCTCGCCTATGTACGCTATACAACCTACAGGATGACATAAATATAAAATGACGAGATAGCATCTGACCAATAGCGGATCATAAAGAGGCTTCTTCACCAGGTGATTGGTGCTGGCCCTTCGTAAAATCAGGTGATATGACCTCAATTTTACATTTATTTACCCCTGTATTTTGTACAGTCACCCCGCCGACGTTTACTCTTCTCGTCTCGCTAAGGCCTTCAGCACATGTTCCCAAAATATAATCAAAGAACGCTCAGATATTCCATATTCCCCTCAAACCACCCAAACAGAAACATACACGTCGCTGCATGTTCCGCAGTGTCTCCAGAATGGCAGACACCGCAGCGAAAAGACTCAAGCTCTCCCCGGTCACCATCGGCACGCACAATGGCCACTTCCACGCCGACGAGGCCCTCGCGGTGTACATGCTTCGACTGCTGCCCACCTACGCGGATTCTCAGCTCATACGCACGCGGGACCCGGCGCTGTTGCAGACCTGCCATGCCGTCGTAGACGTGGGTGGGGAGTATGATGCCTCGGTTCACCGTTATGATCATCATCAGCGCACTTTCAATACTACGTTTCCAAATCGGCCTACCAAGCTGTCCTCTGCTGGGTTGGTGTACATGCATTTTGGCAAGGCCATTATTGCTCAGCACCTCGCCGTCTCGGAGGATGCTGAGGAGGTCGGTGTCATCTGGAACAAGATCTATGAGAGTTTCGTTGAGGCCTTGGACGCGCACGACAATGGCATCTCGGCGTATGACCCAAAAGCCGTCGCTGCCGCCGGACTGGAGAAGAGATTCAGTGACGGGGGCTTCTCGTTAGGTGCGATGGTCTCGAGACTGAACCCAAACTGGAACGACCCAACACCATCAGACCCAGTTCAAGCTCAGGCTGCCGAGGACGAGAGGTTTCTGGTCGCTAGCTCCAGAATGGGAGAGGAGTTCTCGAGAGACCTAGACTACTACACCAAGTCATGGCTCCCAGCGAGAGAGATTGTGCAGAAGGCATATGCGACGCGACTTGACTATGACTCCAAGGGACGAATCCTAGTCTTCGACGGCCAATCCGTCCCATGGAAAGACCACCTCTACACACTCGAGGCGAAGGAAGGCGGCGATGCGAAGGTCCTGTACGTTCTCTACCCTGAGAAGCCAACGCCCGACGCCAAGTGGAGAATTCAAGCAGTGCCAGTCAGCAAGGATTCCTTTGAGAGCCGAAAGCCATTGCCAGAGGCATGGAGAGGATTCCGTGACGAGAAGCTGGATGAGATATCAGGTGTTTCGGGAGGTGTCTTCGTTCATGCTGCTGGATTTATTGGTGGGAACAAGAGCTTTGAGGGAGCTAAGGATATGGCCGTCAAAGCTCTTGATATCTAGAATTGTCCTTGGCCTAGAAGTATTGCGAGGCGTTAGTAAGGGGTACACGGGTGGCGCGAACACAAAGTCAGTGCAAAATATTGACATCATTGATTGCATTTCAGTGGTCGTAGGTAGATCTAATCCAGGGTTCTACAAACGCAGAAGGAAAAACAAATCCCCTCCAATGCGATGTATGAAGCCCCAAAGTCTGACGTCGTAACATGTGTACAATAAAAGCCCTATTTCCGACCCATAATCCTGATAAATCCTCAAAACGCCAGTGCCATCAGTCGTAACTTCATGGTACCTACTCCACAAACGCACCTCCCTCCCTTCATGCATCACCCCCATCCCCTCACATACACACAAGCCTATCTCCGGATCGGGATGCCCTCCTTCGCAGGCGGTGGACTGGCACTATCATTGAGTCTAACACCAACCTTCTCCTTATCATCCTGCTCATCGATGCTCGTCTGCCTATTCAAGAAGCTGCTCTCCTTGATCGGGCTGCCGCTGTGGAAACCGGCTGTGCTGCCAGAGTGAAGGACATTGATGTTTCCGCTGCCTCCGTGGGAGGGGTTGCCTACGCCCGGGGAGGACAGGTGCGGGATGTTCTCGGGGAGGGGATGTTGGGAACCAACGCTGCCGGTGTCGACGGAGCTGGCTTTGCCTGCCTTGGAGAGGGCGTAGTCGCCGGAGTCGAAGTACTTGCGCTCCTTGAGGTGCTTGGCCATGTGGTCGGTTTTCGAGGGGAGCTTGCCGTAGAGGCGGAAGAGACGTTGCTCATCTGGAGAGAGCGTCTATGATGATGTGTTAACTGGCAACCGCAGCAAGGAAAGCCCCTCGTGGCCGCGGAAACTCGATGTGCAGAGGTTGAAGTCACTCACGTTGATATCGATCTTGGATTTCTGGTGGGGGTTCATGGTGCCGATGTGCGGGGTTTCCGATAGGAATTGAGATGCGATCTGGAGAGTTCGAGGAATATCGTGTTGTGCAGGAGCAATGTATTGCAGTGTGCCGAGAAGATCGAAGGTCGCAGCTTGGGGTTTTGTGATGCGTAGCGTGTAGCGTGAATGTTGTGTTGTCTATGACTACTTGCTTAGTTTCTCGTCGTCAAAACAATCCGTACCCTTGTCTCGATTACTCGTAAGTCGCGGAAGTTGCCTCCGACAACAAGGCGGCTCCCTGTCAGTCAGTCAAAAATCCTTCCAAAGAGGCCTAGATTGTTGGAATTGAGCTGTCGATCGAACCGTGAGAGGGTGAAATGAATGGATTGCGCGGTTGGACGGGAAAGCTAAGTTGGAGGGAAAGCGAATCAAAGCTTGTGAGCTGGTCTCGGCAGATCGAGGAGGTCTTAGCTTCGAGGCTACTGTGCCAGTACAGTATGATAGGCCGGCTACGTAACGGCTCGCTTAAAGTTTCGGGTCTCGTGATGAACAGTGAAAAAATATCCAACCCGATCTTGATATTGGGTGAAGAAACTCTGAGGACTTCAGCATTATTGCCCTTTTCTTTATTCCCGAGATTCAAGTCCCGCTCACGAGGTATTCCTGAACATTAGGCGGCCCCTTTCTTGATTTGACCTGCTCGAGAGTCTAAACTCACAAATCTCAGGACGGAAAGATTGTCGCCAGGAAAGCTCTTCATTGGCTTATCGTTGTCACAGGACGCAGAACAAATACATACCTTTCCTGAAGATCTACTCTACCTACTGTCGCCACCCGAGACTCTCTCCTCCCAAGGCCATTTCGCTGGGGAATGCCTGGATGTCATTGAGTGAGCAACGCCAGCTCGTCACTCGGCGCTCGCGAATTCTATTCGAGCTTTCCAAGATTCCTTGAAGCTACCCCGCAACCTTCTCATACCACGCACTGGTCGACCTCCTTGCGATCCGATTCGCCGTCGAGGGGTTGGTTTCTTCGAGCTTCTTGTCTATTGGGTATTCAAACTTCATTCTAGCTTGGGAGCCCCCTACGGGAAGCGTCCTTGATCAGACCAATGATGGCTGGTAAAACCTATGTCGTTGAGCATCTTGATGATGAGCTTGGCCCTTGGTCAGAATTGGAGTATTTGACCATTGCCAAAGAATCCCACGAGGCGGGCGCCCAATTCCGTCTTTCTTCGGTGCCATTATCATTGGTTTTGCCAGAATCCCTAAAGAATGCACCTGGCGTGAAAGCAGAGGGTGAAAGTGTGGAGGTTTTATATGCCACGGAGAAGGCTCGTGTTTGCTTGCTTGATCCATCCGCAACCAAAGAACTACGTCCCGAAGATGGAGATGCGTTTGATATCTTCTTGTTTGGCGGTATTCTGGGTGCGTAATTGAGGAGGACTTTTGATAATGGGAGTGCTGACAAGTGGTAGGAGATGATCCACCACGAGGTATGGAGAAAGGACTGTAACTGTCTGCAGAGCTAACAAAGTTAGACCGAACCTCGGAGTTAAGAAAGAAGGGTTACGAGAACCGTCGACTTGGACCAAAACAGATGACCACTGATACAGCAGTAAGAGTGACAAGAATCATCGTCCAAGACAAAGGTTTGAGGCTTTGTCCGTTTCCTGGCTACTGTTAACATTGGCTAGTGCCTCTTGACAAGATCTCATATGTCGACTGTCCAGAACTCAGAATCAACAAGAATGAGAGCACCGAGATGCCTTTCCGGTATGTGAAAGGCGAGAACGGGGAGCCGATAATGCCAGAGGTAACCCGTAATTGCCAAGCATTTGTGGACATTTCTAACACAGCTAGGGAATGGTTGATCTGATCAAGAAAGATTCCGAGAAGGGGTTTGGAGATCTCTTCTGAAGGATGAACATCGGACCAGTTGAACGAGGCTCTTGCGGCGGTTCTGGCTCTTCCCAGTGGATCGATGTATTCACGCCCCATCCATCTTGGCCGCCAGTATGAGAGTAGGTGGAACAGAAAGAATAAATATGGCGATGAGTGCACATGTACGGAAGATGGGGTCATCAAGTCTCAACCTTTGATTACCAGCCCATTCAACGCCCAGCTCTCCAATCCTCTCAATAGCCTATTCACCACCCTCATCCGTCTCTCTCGACTCCCCATCTACCCAGCCATCCGTATAACTCCCCCAAAGTCAATCAGCCAAGCATCATCCGTAACCCCCTTGACAAGAACATCATCTGCCTTCCCATCACCCCAAACAACGCCCATCTCATGTAGTTTCTCCACAGTCTCCGAGATCTGCTTCGCCCATTTCTCCTTCATAGCAGTCGACGCCTTGAGCAATTCATCCCCGTCTACATCTCTCAGCGCGATAAGCCCTCGGTTGTAGGAATAGTCTTCGAGGATCCCAACGCGCTTGCTTCCTCGCTCCCGCCGACTCCAGAGACCAACGATGTTGGGCACTCTTAAATCCATACTAGACAATTCAGCCTTTCAAACGCAGCTGAATTCGCCTTCCATTGCACGCCAGAGGACCTGCGTCTCCAGCTTTGCAACACAAATCTTTCCCCTCAACTGAAACCGAGGCCAGATCCCCTTCTCCTCGGTCCTATTGCTATGCTGATACTCCGAATTCCATTCCGTTCTCTGTTGTTTTACTTCTCTGTACTTATAGTTACATAGCAAATTCAAGTTAAAAGATGGAAAAGGAGAGGTGGAGTTGTGGCTTGGTTGTCGCCTTTGCATATTGCCAAGGAAGTCTGACAGGGGGGCTGGTGGCTGATGCTCGAAGGCCTCGAATTTGTACTCGTCCGTACCTCCGTGCTTGCATTCTCGAAAGAATAAAGCCCAACTTCTATTCAAGCCACGTTGAGAGCGGCTCGGAACTCTAATGACCATCGACCTCAACTCGAAAACCCAGAGAAGTTTCATCACGAAGGATCCAAAGTTGCCCACGGGACAGCTTGGTCAACATCCTACGCCCTTCCGGAACTCGGAAGACCACATCTTCACTTGCAGTAATTACTCTTGTCCTTGAAACCCCCATGGGCGAGAACAACTTCCTTGCCACAGCGCATTGTTCTTGACACCTCCCCTCGATCACCGAGTCGACATCCAAGATGCGATTGTTTTCTCCTCCGCCGGGACGTTTACGTCCTCAGGGCCAAAACGCGATGGCGATATGGAGTCTGGTCACGACCTCGTTGATGGCAATGACTGCCTGGGCTGCCGACAAGACGGCAGCGGATTACTTCGTGCACTCGCTGCCAGGTGCGCCCGATGGACCATTACTCAAAATGCATGCTGGGTATGTTGCAAAATGATGGCGCCTAGGACATTGCTGACCATCGGTAGCCACGTTGAGATTACTCCGGAGCACAACGGAAATATATTCTTTTGGCATTGGCAGAATAGGCATATTGCGAACAAACAAAGGACCGTGATCTGGTTGAACGGTGGACCTGGATGTAGTTCAGAGGATGGTGCTTTGATGGAAGTTGGGCCATACCGAGTGAGAGACGAATCCAAGGGACCAAACCTCGAATACAACCCAGGGTCTTGGGATGAGTTTGCAAATCTAATGTTCGTGGACAATCCTGTTGGAACAGGCTTTAGTTTCGTGAATACGGATAGCTATGTGACGGATCTTCCACAGATGGCAACTCAGTTCGTCCAGTTTCTGGAAAAGTGGTTTGCTCTCTTTCCCGAATATGAGAATGATGATGTAAGTTTTGTGCAGGTATATAATTACATTTGCTGATTTTGCTTAGCTTTACCTTGCTGGAGAATCATATGCTGGCCAGCATATTCCATATATTGCTAAAGCCATACTCGACCGAAATAAGGATGGAAAAGCACATCCCTGGCAACTCAAGGGAATGTTGATCGGCAACGGATGGATCTCACCTGAGGAGCAGTACAAGTCCTACCTATCTTATGCCTACGAAAAGAAACTGGTCGAACGCGATTCCGATTTGGCAAAGCGATTGGAGACCCAACAAGCCGTCTGTTTGAAAGCATTAGAAGAAGCCGGTGGAAAAGATCGCGTAGATTTACCCGCTTGCGAGCAAGTCCTTCAGGACATCCTTCGAGAGACCCAAGTTAAGGGATCAGATGGGCAAATGCAATGTGTCAATATGTATGACATCAGGTTGAAGGACAGCTTCCCAAGCTGTGGAATGAACTGGCCTCCGGATCTCGACAATGTTACACCATATCTCCGCCGTTCGGATGTCGGCGAGGCACTCCACATCGATTCTGGAAAAAGGACTGGCTGGACTGAATGTAACGGCGCTGTTGGCAGTGCGTTCAAAGCATCCGAATCCAAGCCTTCTATTCAAATTCTGCCAGATTTGATCAAGGAGGTCCCCGTTGTCCTTTTTTCGGGGGCCGAAGATCTTATTTGCAACCACATTGGAACGGAAGAGCTCATCAGCAACATGCAATGGAACGGCGGCAAGGGGTTTGAAGTTTCGTCTGGAAATTGGGCCCCACGCCGGAACTGGGAGTTTGAAGGAGAACAAGCTGGATTTTACCAGGAAGCTCGAAACTTGACTTATATCTTGTTCTATAATTCCTCTCATATGGTTCCCTTCGACTATGCCAGAAGGACTCGGGATATGCTTGATCGATTCATGAAGGTTGATATTGGAAACATTGGCGGGGCACCTACTGACAGCCGAATCGATGGCGAGAAAGGAATCGAAACTTCTGTTGGAGGTCACCCTAATAGCACCGCAGGTCAGGCGGCTGAACAGGCCAAGGTGGATGCCGCCAAATGGTCTGCTTACTACAAGTCGGGAGAAATCGTTTTGGTCATTGTGATTATCGCAGCTGGCGCATGGGGATACTACATCTGGAGAGACCGACGAAGTCGTGCGGGATACGCAGGCGTCTTCGGCGGCGAGACACCAATGGCCATTGGCGGTACTCGCAACTCGCGAGGTCTCGAGAGCTTCAGAGGCAAGCGTCCAAATCGGGACGTGGAAGCTGCTGATTTCGACGAGAGAGAATTAGACGAGTTACACGTTCGAACGCCTACAGAGGAGGGTCATGAGAGATATAGCATTGGTAGCGATGAGGATGATGGGAATGAGAATGAGTATGAGAAGCCAGGAAATGCCCCTGCCAATAGAACAAGGAAGGAGCTACAGTAGAGGGGCTACTGACTGTGTATTGTGAGTTTTAGCATCGTGAAAGGAGTTCTCGGGTGTCAGGCGAAAACTTTTACAAAGTGGATTAAGATACGCCGTGTTTTGATATTAATGCAACACTGTTTGGCACGTTAGACCGTGAAAAAATGGAACATAAAGTGAATTGAAGATCTAGGTTATTGTAACGAGAGGCTGGTTTTAGTTTGCTTCTATTCAACATCACCGTGCCTGCTATGGTATTCTCCGTTTCAATAAATCCCCAAACGCCCTCATATCATGATACCCCGCCGTTCTGTACGTTTTGGGCCGATAATGAAAAGCATGCATTTAGTACATAGAGGATGGCTGCGGTGCCATTTCTCGTGATCACCACGAACCTCATCGCCCCTTTTCCTCAAAGGTCTCGCTAGCTCCTCTACCGCTTCTTCACACTTGGTCGAGGCTTGCATTCTTCAGGATTGACGGGGTGCATCATGATCTTATTCGCATATTGCGGTGTGTTGGTCGCGTAGCCCTTGCTCCAGTCGTAACTAACGGCATAGGCGAAGATAGAGCCATCCGAGTTGAAAGCCGTCGCGGGGATGGTGCCGCCTGTTGTTGGGTAGCCCTTGAGTCTGTGTTTGGCGACCCCGTCCCAGAAGTGGAAGGTGCCGTCTGAACCGGCGGTGCTGAAGGTTCCGTGGACGGGGTGGAAGGAGATGGAGTTGACTGAGTAGACGTTGGTCATGTTGTTTTGGGCGGGGTCGCGGTGGCATTTGAAGGAGAAGTTTGAACTGAAGGGGACGTGTTAGTACTGGGGTTGACAAGGCGAAGGGGGAGAACGAACCTTGAGTCTTTGTCCTCGACGTATTGGATGGCACACCTGCCCTCGATACTTCCCACTGCAAAACCACTGGAGTCCGGGAAGCAGCTGACGACTCTTGTCTGCCACTTCAGCGGACTCTGCAAAGTCTTGTAGAACTTATTCGGTTCTAGCAGGTTCACGACATTGATATATCGATCCGCCGTCCCGATAACCATCAAGTTCTTCTGCACATCCAGTGAGTATACTCGTTCCTGACACTGCAGTGTCGCCACCGCTTGTTGAGCACGGAGATCCCAGTATTTGACCGTCTTGTCCCATGAACCTGTAACTATCATTGGCGAGTTGCTGCTCTGTGGTTGGAAGAATCGAACACATCGTATAGGAGCATCGTGGACGGCGACCTGAGTTGCAGTCGTCGCTCCGGATCCCAAATCGAGGATTCGCGCGGCTTTGTCTGCGCCTGCTCCCACTACTTGCTTTCCATCCTGGACATAGGTCAGTATCGTGCGCTACTGCTCGAATTTGAGGGACTTGCCGGCGACCAGTGGCAGCTCAAAACTGGCCCTTCGTGTGGGAAAGCTGCTTTTCCTTCACTGGACCCGTCTCCCTTAATCTCATAAATCCGGACCTGATTATCCCAGGAAGCGACAGCCAAATGCGCGCTGGCCGGCGAAAAGCAGAGATCCGAGACGCTGTCTGTTGGTGGTGAAGACAAAGTCACATCTTTCGAGAGGTCTCCCAGAGTGTTTGCCTGACTAGCACTGCTGCTAGATCCAAACAGCCCGGACATGCCTGCGTATTCGCGTAAGGAGGATTATTTCAATGTCGAGCAACGGGATGCGCGCCGACTTGTTCGTATTTTTGAACAGAAAGAGTGGTGTTGTAAGACGGGTTGTCATTCACACAAGCAACAAGGTCTTTGATCAAGCTCGCGACGGATTCGGTACATCAAAATAATCCCTGCGCGTCCAAAGGAAGTTCGGACGAACCAGCCGAGCTCGCCTCGCCTAGTCGCCTAGCGCGGTCTCGCTAAATGCGAAAGACGCTAAGCACCACCTCAAGTATTTTTTTCCTGCTCCAACTTTCTTTCTTTTTCCTTTCCTTCTCCAACCTTCTCGTTCAAAGGATCGCATTCGAAGCACACAAACAGAAACGTTCTCTTCAGAGGCCTTTCAGCTAGCAATACCTATACATGCTTTGGGAGAAAGTCCCCGGACGCCCTTCCTTTTGGAAGGATTGCGGAAACGCGCCGCCATAGAAGCACTTTGCGGCTTCTCCTTGTCCAATTCGTTGTCCCCCCTCCACCTTTGCTCCGTTCGCACTGCATTTTCATCGATACTTGCGCCGATCTCCTGAGTCTCGGGGACCACATGGACGATGATACGAGTCCGCGCTCCGTTGCAAAGGGTTTCGGCTTCCGTTGACTTGGGCTTGTGGGAGGCGCTTGGGCTGTTCTCGGGGCCGATGGCGATGTTCTGGTCCATGGAGGCTTTTTTTCGTCGAGGTCGATAGTCATTGCGATTGCTCTCCCTCGCGGGGGGGTAACTCGATGGGGCTTATTCTTGATGCGAGAGGTTCAAGCGTTTTTTTCTTACGGTGTCTGTAGCTTATGGCAAAGCGGAGATGGGTCGTCCATGTTAAGAACGCAACACTCTATGTCTGTCTTCATCGACGGATTCTTATTCTGGACTGTGCGGTCTGTCTCAGATGCTTCTTCGAAGAGGCCGGGCACGAGGGTTTTTTTTCTTCGATATGATGATCACCAAATAGAGTCAAGCACTGAAGTGGACCGTGTAAAAAGCGGCGCCATGAGTTGATGACACAAATTGCGTTATGGTATCTGATCGACGTCGATTCTAACAGTGAGGAATCGGTCATCCGCTTTTGGAGGGGTAGCTGTGTTCTCGTCCCGAGGAAGACTTGTTCTCAACTTAGTGCGAGGATATCAATGGGCTCTTTCCAAATAGATGTCTTGAATTCTGACCTCTTGTTCAGTTGATGATTAGCTAGATTGATGTTAAAATATATGGTTCTTAGCATACTAATGTGAAGCCTCCCACCGTCCCGTTTTCCGTCATTCAAACCATAAATCATCTCCGTATGCCCATTCCAACCCTGACGCTATGAAAAGTATATATATAGTATCACATGAGTCCCCCCAGAACGACTCGACCTACACTTCCGACTTCTTGCTTCACGCCGGCTCGACTGCTGTCTTCGAACTCCTTCACCACTCCCTGCACAATAATCTTCCTCACTCTAGCATCCGCCTTTGTGAACAATTCCGCCATGGTTGGATTACAATCCCTCGGCGAGGCCACCAAGCTACTGAGCTTGGTATAGCAGTCTATCAAGACATCGCACAACGTCGCAAACGTCTCGTAGAAATCCGGATCAAAAGGTAAGGATGGCGTTAGCAAATATGTGTACTCCTCCCCCGGCAAAAGATCCGTCTCCCCTACAGGAAACGACGTCGCCGAGCCCGATCCCCCAATCGAGGTATTCCCACCCGTGGATTTCGAGTCGAACGCATCGTTCCCCATGGGAAGTCCGATATCTGCGGCGGAGCTCGTCCTCCTTCCCTTGCTCCCAGCGCCTGTTGCGCGCTTGAACATCTGCGGGAACCGGCCCCGTGATAATGATGATGCGCCATCTGCGGGATGGACTTGCTGGTACGACTCGAACTCGGAGAGGAGGGCGTTGAGGGTTTTGAGGAATTCGTACACGTTCGAGGAATTGAGATCCAGGACGGTGGGCAAGGAGAGGCCGAGGAGGAGATAGTTTGTCGCTCGTCGCGCGAGTTTGCGAGGGTCAAAATATGGCATGCGCTGCAAATCGGGTTTGTTGAATAATAATGTGTTGAACCAGTACACTCTTCCTTCGTGTCTACAAAAGGGTCAATTACTGAACCCGTAGGCGATACAGGATACTTACGCCTTTCTCAAATAATCTAAGGTCGATATCCGCTTCGAGGATGTCTCTTGTATATGCTGATAAGTGATATTTTCTAACGTAGGACTCGGGGGTTGTTGAGACGCAATTTGAGTGGGCCCAGTAGGACCGCCCATTCCCTGGTACGATGTTCCTGGCCTAACTAGCATCTTCGCATAAGGTGCGGTGGAGGTGTACGATTCTGCCGGGGACGCAGGTGAGGGTGTCGTCTCGGCCGCTGCCTCTGTGAAGCTATTCGCAGATCTAGGCGGCCCTGCGCCTTCCTGCAGGCTCGAGACCCCACTAACTACCGAACTGCTAGCCCTCGATTGAGTAGAGAGGGAATTGAGTCTTCTCTCTGGCGAAAGTGTTGCTCCGACGGTCGACCCGTGGTTGCGGCTGCGATGGGTTGGAGCCTTAGGAGACTTGGTGGAAAGGGAGGCTTTGCGCCCGAATGTCGACGCTCGCGAGGAGTTATAGTAAGAGGTCTCGCTATGCGTATTTGGAGAACCACTACTCGTACTTGGCCGTGTCGCAGAGGTCGGGGTCTTGCTTCCTCCAAATATGCTCCCCTTTGAGAATAGACCTCCTCCATTTGAGAAGCCCGTGTGGTGCATATCGCTCGCCTCCGTCCTTTACCCGCTTATCTCGATCAGGGGTATTTTTGGCCCCAAGAACGACGACCTGCGGCTCGCACGGTACAGTAGTACAATCAGCTCGTCCTGGACCTTGAACCGGCAGAGACAAGAAAGAAGCATATATCAAAGGATTTCGAAGATATACGGAGTAATTGACAAAGGAGGCGTCCCCTTTTGCCGCCCCGTCTCAAGTGTGGTGTCCAGACCCAAGTACGAAGTATCTAGTCGACAGGTCAACGATCCGACACGAGCGAGATCCCAACTATATATCCTGGGGGTCCAATATATCATCCTTCCTCGTCACGAACAACTTTCCTTCCTATCGCGTTCCAGAGCCAGTCCCGCATCTCCAGCATCTACCAGCAGAGCCTGGTTGCTGGCACGGCAGTCTGCTGTGCCTGGCACTTGCTGGCGGATCTCGAAACTACTGCCAGGGGCTCGGCGGCGAGCCGATTTAGACGATGTACGAAGGTCCTCGGTACTCCGTACAACTTGTACTCTTGTATGCCGCGATGTGACAATGCGATGCTGTGCCGGCGTACTCGAGTACGTACAGTTACTACAGTACAACCAGGATCCGATACGTCCCTGACTCCCTGAGCCCCTTCACGATGCGAAATGAAGCCGCCGCACACACTTCCTGCCTTGGATGATTGGATCAAGTTGGATGGAGCTTTATCGGTGTTAGGAGTTAGCCCCGTGATCGGGAGACGGCTTTTGATAGGCTAATTGCCATACACCCCTCATTGTAGTCTGTGGACTTTTGAGATACAAATATCATCCCTCCTCTGGAGATGAGGCGGCAAGATACACTCCATCAGATCAGATATGGCCCCCAGCAAGCTTTCGGAGATGGATGGGCCCTTTGGAGACGCTGCCCCAGAGATATTGGAAGGCAGAATCTGGGTTGACGGGTGCTGGGATTTCTTCCATCATGGTTTGTCAACTGCCCAAAATAACCTTGACACTCCTTTTGACTCCTTCTTAGGACATGCCGGCGCCATGCTGCAGGCACGACAACTTGGCACCGAGCTCGTGGTCGGCATACATTCCGACGAGTCGATACTGGAGAATAAAGGCCCTACAGTGATGAACCTGGAAGAACGGTAAAGACAATAGCGTCCTGGTCTTGCTATCCGCTGATTCATGAATAAGAATCGCAGCTGTTGATGCTTGCAGATGGGTCACGGAGTCGGTGTCCTGCGCTCCTTATGTGACGTCCTTGCCATGGATATCACATTATGGCTGCAAATACGTTGTCCATGGAGATGATATTACTTCGGATAGTAGTGGGGAGGATTGCTACCGCTATGTCAAGGCTGCCGGGCGATTCCAGGTGGTGAAACGAACACCAAGTATTTCAACCACCGACCTAGTTGGCCGGATGTTACTCTGCACTCGAACGCACTTTATCAAGTCCTTCTCGAAGGTATTGTCTGGCGAGGAAGGATCAGGAAGTGCCGAGGAGAGGACCAAGGATGGTGCAGCCATGACCGAAAGAATACGCCAATACGCCACAGACTCGACTGGTCTCCATCCTGGTTCTAGTGTATGGTTTTGGACTGCTTCTATGGCCGCAAGAGAGGATCACACCGAGGAAGAAAAGGGGGCATTTAGTCCATTATGCGAAGGATCCCAGCCTTTGCCAGGCCAGAGAGTAGTCTATGTCGATGGAGGTTTTGATCTGTTCTCTTCTGGTCATATCGAATTCCTTCGACGGGTGATTGAAGCCGAGGAGAAGCTTGGAAGAGACGAGGGTTGGTACAGCGAACAAGCAGTACAAGAGCGAGTTGGGAAAGGCACGGACTATGGTCCAGTGTTTGTTATTGCAGGAGTCCATGATGATGAGGTCATAAATCATTGGAAGGGCGTGAACTACCCCATCATGAACATATACGAGCGAGGACTATGTGTTCTGCAGTGCAAGGTAAGTCCTCCGATCTCGCTACTTGATCGCATACCAAGTTCAAGCAGTACATCAACTCGGTGATATTTGGCGCCCCTTTCACGCCAACTGAAGCATATCTCACCTCCACCCCGTGGGGTGCCCCGGACGCCGTCTATCACGGACCCACCAGCTTCATGCCCCTCACCTATGACCCTTATACGGCACCCAAGGAGATGGGAATTTACAAGGAAATAGGCCAGCATGCTTACAGCGGGGTCAATGCCGGTCAAATCGTGCAACGAATCATGAAGAGTCGAGATATGTATGAGGAGAGACAGCGCGTAAAGGGAGTCAAGGGCATTGGTGAGAATGCTCAAAGGGTACGAGAGCAACTGGAATGGGAACAACAGCTGAAGGAGAGTGCCGCTTGATGGGGTCATGACAGCTGGGTTGGTAGAGCGTAGAGCGGAGGGAGGAGGGAGGTTCTCTTCGACTGTGGCTCGTTCGATTCGTGCATCGTCTTCGGCGTTCAACACGTGCGAGGAATAGCCAGAAGATTGATAGAATATTGATAGAATAGACAGACTGAGACTGAATGGTAGAATTCGAGCGTGCTGCATGCGTCTGAACAGACGTGGCACGCACAGGAGACATGTCCAACAATTTTGATATCTCTGCCGGTCATCATGTGCTACCTCGACATGCATGCGGACGTACGGGTACTGTATGGGGTATGTATACTCCGTAGCAGCGGTTACACTCGGTTAGCAGCGGCGACTATCATTCCGCCGCACGAGTATTTTCGGTATTTTCACCCCTTCCAGAATCCCAACTCAACTTCATCCTTGTCCTGCCACCATCGCCATCATCCATGCCACGCCCCAAGGACTGGCTCAAGGACGACCTCACACCGTCATACGCCCTGCACTCGTCAATTGCCACCGACGTCGGCGCCGTCATTGATTTCATACAACGTTGTAGGCAGGATGGAGAATGGGCAGAGATGCCGTGACGAGGTCCATATTGAGCCTCCCAGCCAGCCTCAACTCAAGGTGCTCGATTTCGAAGGGGCGACAAGTTGACAACTCTGTATCTGTATCTGTATCTGGCGCTTTGCCGACTGCCTGCTTCTCGCCGTCTCGGATCTCTCTTTGCCCTTACTCGTCAGTGCGCGCAGATACCAATCCCATCCCCATCCATTTCTTCCGCACCTTCCCTTCCCTGACGTTCCACTCTAGCACCGAGCAATCGACTAGAAAACAAATGCCAGCAGAGTTTGCTCTGACTCAATTGTCGCGGATTGTCGTATTTAAAGATCTTCTGGCATCTTTCTCTCCTTCCCTCCTTCCCTCCTTCTTTCATTTCCACCCTACTACAGCGACCCGCCCTCTCTTGTTTATTGACTCATTCACTTGAACCTTCTCTTTGTTAATGGTCCCTTTTGAACAAACACAACCTCATTGTCCTTTACATCAACACGCAATGGCGCCCTCAGCAATTACTCCACCACATACTCATGCTGTGCAGCAAGCCTCAGAACTCACAGCCGCCGCCGTTGCCAAAAAGCTTGCCGAGACCGCATCATCTGTAGCAAGGAAACCCAATGGCGTGGAACCCACGCTTGCGCCTCTCGATGCCTCCAAGTTGATTTTCACCAAGACGACAACACCCATGACCGTTCCTGAATTGGGATCTCCAATCATCGCAACTGCTTCGCAATGTTCTGACCACATGGTCACTGCGGTCTGGAAGGCGACTACGGGTTGGGAGGCGCCTGAGTTGAGACCCTATGGCAATTTGTCACTTGCGCCAACAGCCTCTTGCTTGCATTATGCTACCGAGTGCTTTGAGGGAATGAAGATGTACCGAGGTTATGACGGGAAGTTGAGATTATTCAGACCGGATTGCAACGCTAAGAGAATGGTATGAATCTTCCCTTTCGGTGGACCCTTGGTGCCTTTTGACCAACGAGTAATCAGTTGATGTCTGCCACACGTATCTCTCTCCCAGGCTTCGATCCCGAGGAGTTGGAGAAGTTGATGCTCGCCATCGTTGCCGTAGACGGACCAAAATGGCTTCCAAAATCCCGAGCAGGAGAGTGTTTGTACCTCAGACCAAGCATGATCGGTTCTGCAGGAGCACTAGGTGTCGCAGCTCCAAAGGAGGCTACTCTTTTCATCATTGCAACATTCGTAAGTTCTCTCTTCAGAGGCAACAATTTCAAATTTCTAACCGTAACTCCAGATGCCAAAGCTCGAGCAACCGAAAGGCCTCAGACTCCTAGCCTCAACAGAAGGTATCCGCGCCTGGCCAGGAGGATTCGGCTTCGCCAAAGTTGGTGCTAACTACGGACCAACCCTCATGGCAACCAAGACCGCAGCTGAGCGAGGCTACCACCAAGTTCTCTGGCTCCTCGATGGACAAGTCACAGAAGCCGGTGCGTCGAACCTCTTGGTCGTCTGGAAGACAAGAGAGGGACAACTCCAACTGGTCACCGCTCCTCTCGACGACAAGATCATCCTTGATGGCGTTACCCGACGGAGTGTCTTGCAACTCGCACACGAGCGCCTCGCCAACGGTTCAACTGGCTTAGAACCCATCGAGATCGTAGAGCGCAAGTACACCATGGAGGAAGTAGCCGATGCTGTCAAGGAAGGACGTATGGTCGAAGCTTTCGCTTGTGGCACGGCTGTAAGTTCAATTCCCCCACAACTCGAGAATCCTTGATGCTGATATTATCACAGTTCTTCGTTGCACCGGTCTGCGCCATCGGCTACCGAGAGACCGACCTCGACATCCCCATGAAGCGAGGCGACAGCGGCGAGTACGCCCACGCCATCAAGACCTGGTTGATCGACATCATGTACGGCCGCGAGCAGCACGGGTGGGGCGTCATTGTCGAGGAGAAAGAGGAATTGTAGATTGGAGTTTTCATGCTTGAGGGATGGGCTTGAGACGCTTCGTGTGTATAGATGCATTGCATGGCGTTAGCGTTTGACGGGGTTCGCTATGATGTTTGTCATTGACATACCATCGCGTGTTATAGACTAGTATTGAAATGGAGCTTGAAGACTTTCAAGTCGCACGAATCTGATGCTGTTTCACAGTCCCTAATGTGGTATGCGAGCGATCCCTGCTTGCGAAAGACGTCAAGTTAAGCGAAACGATGTGGGTTGTCGTCGTCCGAGTTAGCAAACCACATTCGAAGGCATCCTGGGAAAGCGGAAATAAGTAAACTATCCATCATTGATTGATATTCATTTTTGTTTAGCAATGTCATAGGTCGAGCCAATACGATAGCCATATCCCATAAATCCTTTCCATTCCTTTGGATCAATCAGCATGATGTCTAACACCTTACGTTTAAGACTAGGAATATCGGGCAGAGAAATGTGGTCAACGTACCTTTCGCTTCTATTCCTTGTACTGTATATTCAACGCAGATTACTATCTCGATGTCCCAGAAAGCGACTTTTTATCTTATCTTTGCAATCTTCCTATACATGCGAGTTGTCCTCATTGACTTGCACATATCTCGACATATTTATCCTTCACGTCGCCTAGTCTTGCAACAAGCTCTGGAGCAACTTGGTCTGCTCTCTCTTCGTCATGAGATCCAGTTCCTATTCATCGCAAGTTAGCGGCAGAAAATCGACCCGAACAATCAATCACGAACTTTCTCCGAAGCTTTCATCCTCTGCATAGCCCTACCGCTCAACCCATCAACCTCCCCCTCCACCTCCTCAACCCTAGCCCTCAACTCAATATCAATCAACTCCATCTCTTTTCTCATCTCTCTCTTTATTCCCTTCACCACCTCCCCATCCTCGCCAAACTTCTCCGCCCCAAACACCTCAACACCAAGCTTCAAGTACTCCTCCTGCAACTCATCCCACTGCTTCCAATACTCCTTCAACTTAGCTGCTTCGTCCTCAACTACTGTCGCAAAGCCAGCTATGCGTGTGCCAATCTTGACGATCTTGGTGACGCGTTTGTTGTTTTGCTGGACTACGGTCTCGATTTCTTCTTCCGCAGGGTCGGCGCCGAGAGTCTCAAGGTGGACCTTGAGTATGTTGATGAATGTCTTATCAGCGGCGGAAGAGGTGTTGAGTTTGTTGGTAATGGTGGTTTTGATGGCGTCGAGACTTTTGGTGCTGGCTGTTAGGATTGCGGAGCGTGCTTCCTCGATGCCATCTTCTAGTTATTAGTAAGGAGTATAGAGATTGACGCGCGAACAAGGACGTGGAGGTTACCTTCGAAGTCCATCAAGAAGTCCGGCTCGGGTGTTGAATCAGGACTTGGTTCCCTACGTCGAGATCTCTTCTTGTCACGCGTCAAGTCTCTAGCTTTACCCTTTTGTTTGAAGACTCCTGCGATTGACACAACTTGCTTCTCATTTCCACCTTTCTCCTTCTGCTGAGGTTCTGGTGATCCCCGGGCTAGACGATCAGCCTGTCGACGGCTTCTAGAGACCGTGGTGCGAGCTTTGCTGCTATACTTGCTCTTCGACTCGCCGAAGGAGACGGACTTTCGTGAGTCTGTAGCTGCACGCGCCATTCTGACTGCTCGGAATATGATTGCGGATTAGATGTGATGTAAAATGAGAAGTGACGAGAGGATGAGTGGAGGAGTTGAGTTGGATGTGGAAAGTTCGTTCTGTGTTCTACTTGCGATTTGTCGAAAGAGGAAGTCCCGTTCTACCTCAACAAGCGAGGCAGAAACGATGACTAGAAGCAGCACGAGCTCGGAGAAATACCTTCAATGGTATAGTCTACCACTGACGATATTTATACTGAAGTAATAAAATAATATATATACTGAGAATGCAGGTATTGCATTGGACGGGACGAGAGCGAGAGTACGCTATAAATGAGACTAATACCAGCAACTAGTTTCATCATAGCGCTTAATTTCGATGACTTGTACTCTACCTAAGCTAGTATAGATAAAGCTTAGGTTGTACTGTACCTATTTCAACATCAATTTAAGGTCTGGACTTGAGCCTAACGACCTGATCTAAAGAGCAAAGCCGATTACGTAGCAAAGTCGATTGTGTCTGAGTATTTTCCAAACACCCCTTCTCCCTAGAAATTAGGTATGCCATGTCCAACGTAGGTTCCCGGTGCTTATTGGGCACTAGCGCTTAATTTCCGCGACTTTTACAGTACTCTACTTGAGCAAGTATAAGAAGGTAGCTGACATAAACCAAGAGGTGCCCAAAAGCTAGCCTTAGAGTGGCAGAGGTACTGTTCCAAACACCCCTTCTCCCTAGAAATCAGGTATGCCTTGTCCAACATACAGTAGGGTCCTGGTGCCTATCGGGCTCTAGCGCTGAATTTCCGCGACTTGTACTCAACTTGAGCTAGTATGAGAAGATGCCTGACATAAACCAAGAGGCGCCCAGAAGCTAGCCTTGGAGTGACAGAGGTACTGTTCCGAATATCATTTCTCCCTGGAAAATAGGTATGCCTTGTCCTCCGGTACTTCTCTTGTGCAGCACGAGCGCTTGATCCAAGCGGCCAGCAAGGAGACTGGATTCCGAACGAGTACCAACGAATGTCTTCAAGATCCAAGTCCCAATCTCCTCTCAATCACCTCCACGATCTCACTCCACTCCCTCATCGCCCCGTCCCCCACATCCCCGCAAGCAAGCTCCTTCTCCTTCGGCCTCAACACCTCAAACCATCCCTCCTCCCCATCTCCTCCCTCCCCCTCCTTGACCCCCCACTCCCCCTCCAAAACCGCAACCTGCCTCCCCGTAACCGGATGCCGCCACATCATCGTATTCATCGCCGGCGCCACCAGAATCCTCTTCCTCCGCTCGATCAACCCACTCGTATCCCACGCCCTCACCACACTCGTCAATAAATTATCACTCCACCCGCCCACGATCTTCGCCAGCGTGTTTGCGCTCAGCGGCGCGATGACCATGATGTCGGCCCAGCGACGTAGTTCGATGTGGAGGATTGGATTCCCGCGAACCCACGGGCAGGCCCATTCGTCGGCGTCGGTGAAGATGTGGGAGACGGATGGGGAGTGGAGGGAGGAGAGGAGGGAGGAGAGGAGGGGTTGCTCGGGGGATTGAGCCTGGAGGAAGGAGGTTGCGGGCGTGGTGAGGAGGAGGATTATAGAGAGGTTGGTATGCTTTGAGAGAGCGATGACGATGTTGGGGATTTTGATAGTGGCGACCGAGCCGCTTGCTGCGAGGAGGAGGTGTTTCTTGCCGTCGTTCGCGTGGTCGGCTGCTACGAATGGTGGTTGTGGAGCTTGTCCATTAATTGGGTTGGGATATGTATCCAGCATCTTCGCGACGCTGTCGAGAGACGTGCTTCAGGGCGGTTCGAGGAAACTCATCTTGACGGAGTACGGAGTTGAGGATAAAGAACGTAATGCAAGAACACATTCAAGTTAGAAACAGGGCCCGTGCGAGGTTATCAGGTGACCCATGTCGAAAAGCTCGCTCATCAAGATCACCCCCTTTTTTCCCGAGCTCCGAGGTCAGCCTTGTACTCCGTAACAATTACAAACGGCTGATTGGTCAGAGCTACCACATCGCCCAACTCGACATTCCATCATCATTGAGTTGGACTCGAGCTTCCTGCACAGGCATCTCAAGATCCCACCCCATCTTACACAAACCCGAAGATGATAGCCCGACCTCTTCTCTCGTCGGTACAACTCCCCAACCGCCATCCCAACTCTACCCACCGCTAACAATATCCCCCAAGGCCTTCCGGCACGCAGCTCGCCCCATGCCAGCACTCACCAAATCCCGCTTCCTCACGCCCATCTCCGCACGATTCCTCTCCCAGGAAACCAGATCGAAGATCGACGGAGTCATCACCTCGAAGCCCGTCGTCCTCTTCATGAAAGGCACGCCCGAAGCGCCGGCATGCGGCTTCTCGCGGGCCAGTATACAGATCCTGGGACTGCAGGGCGTGGATCCGGCCAAGTTCACGGCCGTGGACGTGTTGGAGAATGATGAGATTCGACAGGGTGACATCTCCCCTACCTATCCCTATCCATCCCTATCCCTCCAGAATTAACCTGGGAAGGTGGCAAGTGGCTAATGAGATCGGTATTGTAGGGATCAAAGAGTATTCAGACTGGCCCACAATACCACAGTTGTACCTCGATAAAGAGTTCGTGGGCGGCTGTGATATCCTGGTGAGTATGCATCAGAATGGGGAGCTGGCGAAGATGTTGGATGAGAAGAAGGTGCTTGTCCCTGCGGGGGAAGTGGAGTCTGCCCCGGCGGGTAGCTGAGGGACGGTTGCGTGTAGGGTATGATGATATTGTATTGTAAATAGCGTTTGGGTTTATAGACGTCCCGGTGTTTTATCTTTGGGTTCTGAGTTTTGCTGTGATGTTTGGGTGACGTGATTCCACCGGCTCTATTGTACTGATCCTCTGCCCAGCAGAGCGTGGAGTTTGGATTCTTGAGCTCCAAGGTGGCTTCAACCATGTCAGGGGGGTTTCGAATCTCGAATCACCACTGTGAAGCAATTGAGCAAGCCTTCATCACACTAGCCTTACTTCCTCGACTCCTAGGCTTTCCTTCAAAGCGTCTTTGTGCTTCTATGAATAGCCTTTCTATTCCCATCCATGCATCCTCATTGTAGGGAGTGGAACCAAGCTCTTTGTTACCACACCATGGTAGTTGATAACTTGTGGAACACACCTCGATTATGTATTCCTCTCGGTGAATTCTTCCCAACAAACCCAGCACTGTGACTTATGACCCCCAGGTCCCGATTTGAAAGAGATATAGTAGGCTCGATCCTTAAGACGTTAGTCCGAGGAGACTGTTGCCTACAGACTAACCTTGAAGCAAGTGCATACTGGATTCCAGTTTCCACACTTCCTCGAATCGGTGGCTCTCGCTATGGAATGTCCTGCGTACTAGTATCTGCAGTTCCCGTTTCCTGCACCAAAATTTGATCATCAAAACGGAGTTTCTATTACGCAGTGCCAGCACTCCGATCCCAATTAACCTATATCCCAAAAATATCTCTTGCGAGTCTCCAAAATCTAAATCCCCGTAAACATCATTCCCCTTCCCACCACTTCCCCGGGCATCTCATCCAAGCAACGCCTCCTCTTCCTCACACCTCGCTTCCCTCTCCTTCCCCCAGAGCCCCCTCCCCATCCCGAACTTCTTCCCTAAATAAACACACTTCCCTTCCCCTCCAATATCAACACTCCACCCCAAGCCCACGCCCAAGAAACTCGCATTGTTGACCCGTCCACAGCCCCACAACAACCCCCTCTCACTCTCGCCCTTCTCATCACACCCCCACGTCTCCAACGACCTCACAGACATACAAACAGCCAGCCTCTCACTCTTCCACCGCCATAGTCCACATCTCTTATCCTCCCTCTTCACCCTCAAGTGGATGGTGAGTTTATAACTCAGGACTGGATGTCGAAGTGTCACGGATCTAGAAAGAAATCATTAGGATTTGGTACGTAAGGGGGGATTAAGGAGGGATTGACCGATCTCCATTCTTGAGAGCCGCTTGGACGAGTTCTTCGACCTCCCTAACAAACTCCTCTTTTCTGCCTACATCCCCTGTGAGCACACCAGCCATGGCATTGCCGAGTTCTTTGGCGTTGATGTTCAGATCCTTCCTCTTGAAAAGGTGGACTTTGGCACAGGAGGAGAGGGAGATGCGGGAGGCTGATCTATCGTCTACGTGGGATTTGACGAGGGAGAGGAAAGAGGCGTCGGGGAAAGAAGAGGCGGTGGGAGAAGGCGGGTGGATGTATCGCGTCTGAGGTTCGAGCGCGAGGGGGCCTTTTGTATTGAAGATCAGCGGTTGCGCCATCTTGCCCTAGCCCTCGCTGTCACTGTCGCTGTCGCCGTCGATTCCAGATCGAGATTGCAAAATGAGAGCACGAGATACGAGACGACAATGCACGTCGCGAGGAAGGGTCCAAGAACAAAAACGATGGCCGTCCGTAATCGAAAGAGAGCCGGTCTCGGGGAACCCGCGAGAGAATGATGAGAAACGGAAAGGGAGACTGGGTCACAGATCCAAGAAAACGTAGCACCAGAAGAAAGAAGACAAGAACTCGCGGAACGGCAACAAAGAAAAAGAAGATCTCCCTTCAAATACCCACCTCACCACCAACACCACCAAACCGAGCTATTCATCACACGGCACCCCCAACCCACCAATCCCCTCGCCATACCCACGTCTCTCAGCCTTACCCACCGGCCGCCCAAGTCATATGACCAACCCCCAATCTTCTCCCTGTTTAGCAATGTTGGTGGTTCCCCTCCCCTTCTCTTCCCTTCCCTTCCCATCCCCTCCCTCTCTTTGGCGCGCGCCTCTCCCTCCTGCCCCTCAGACCGTGTCTCCCCAAACGGTGACCTGCTCTTCAGGCCATCAGACCATGCGTGTATACCTACCAAATCAAGTCACCACTCTCCTGGGCCCTTCAAAAAGATGTGTTGAGGAAAGGGTGCGTCATGATGGAAATAGTTTTCAAGAAAGGTACTTGTAAGGGGGTGGAAGTAAGGAGTTGACGAGTAAGCGCGAGGTACCGACTCCTCGCGTGTCACGACTCACGACCCATCCAGCAGCCGCAGCGGAAATAGAAACAAGATAAGGGCTTGGGCGGGGCTGATGGATCATCAAGGTGCGAAAGAAATAGGGGAAGTTGGTTTGTTCGAGGACAGGTCTATTCCAACTCTTTCCTAAGAATAGTCACGAGAGAAAATTCAAGAGCATAGGCGAGGTAATGTTTGGGTAGTCAGAATTCATTTCTATTCAGAGTTGTAACCATCATGTATTGCAGCATGCAAACACATTAAGATTTAAATATTTACAAAGAAGTTGACCCAAGTTTTGAAGTTTCCGAGAAATGCCCATTGACCCTTCAAGGAATATTTTGAGTGGTGCTCCAGGCACCCCCGGAATCATATAGGAGGATCCCTCCTAGACACGATTGGTCTTGATTCCGTTTACGCCTCATTGCTTCCAATGTCCGAAGTAGCCTAACCAAAAGAAACTCGTGATAGTCGACTTGCAACTAGGGGGCTCGCTTGAGAGGTCCACTCTCTTGCAAGCAGGTATCGTAGCCCATACCCCCTCTAATTGAAGTACCAGCTCATGATATCATGGCCCTTGGTGAGGTAGTCTGGCATGACCTCTGCGATGGCGGCGTGCGACAAGTCGAGAGCGCCCGCAGCGCAGCCAGGGCAGGTATCGACGACCTTAGCAACGACGGACTTGCCACCATAAACCACGGTGATCATCTTGCCGCAGAGAGGGTTCTTGTTTGGGTCGGTGACGCCAGCATCTGTTTGTGCTTTCGTCATCATGGTGGCGGCAAGCGCAACGATCTTCTCCGAGTCACCGGCAATGCCATCAATACCACAAGAAGTGATTCCGACATCTGGTTCGTAGTAGGTAACCTTTCCAGAGCATTCACTGCCCTTGGAGCATTCACCAGAGGAACCGCTTGAGCTCGAGGCAGGAGTCGTAGCAGCGGCAGAGGCGACAGTTGTGCTAGATTCGACAACTGGAGCGGCTTGACTCGGGGCGGCTTGCGATGCAAAAGTCTCGACAGGTGGGACATAGACAGATGTGGAAGATGGTGGAGGTGGAGGTGGAACGTAGGTGGACGTTGGTGCGGGAGCGACGTCGACGGAAGATGAAGCCTCTACGGCTGGTTCGAGGAATTGAGCACCTTTGTCCAGAGTTGCTGCTGGAGACTCAGCAACACTTGCAGAAGATGAAGCAACCACTAGAGCTGGTGCGGCCTCAGTAGGGATGATTTGACCAGGCGTCACCCAAATCGTGGTAGTAACTCCAACAATCTCGGTGGTAGAGACCACCTCAGTGACGATGACCATAGGATCTCTCGGCTTGACATGGTTCTTGATGTGTTGACGTTGGTGCGCTCCGAAAGGTTTAGCCGTGGCAGCTGCGGCCAAAAGGGCGGCGGCGATGAAAACTGGGAACTTCATGATCGTGATGGACGGGATCTAATGCGAAGATTCCTCGACTTTGGATAGTGATTTATTGACTTATGTCTGGGTATCTTGGTCGTAACGAAAATGGTAGAGTCGACTGGCGACTGTAAGGCTGGAAAGGATGGATGTGGGTTTTTTTCTTGGATGACTCGGTTCGTGAATATCGTGAAGGATTCCGTGTTGGTGTTGGTTGTTGGTGCGATCGGTTCGTTGAAAAAGACGGTGGGTGAGAAGCGATATCTCGAGGTTGGAGGGGGAATGGTTGCTGGAAAGAATGAACAGATTGGGCAGACCAAAGCTGAAGAAAGAATGTGATGATGAAGGGGAAAGAAGGTGAAAGGGAGAAGAAAGTGTTTTTGAGTTGGCAAAGGAGGTCGTGAGTGTGGTGGTGGGTGGGTCAGTGGCGATGAACCGGAGGGCTTGTTATTGGTCTAAATCCTGCTAGTTCGTGATGAACCATGAACCCTACCGCGGATGGATTTGGAGCTGTTGCTGGGAGGTGGGCCTTTGAAGGGAGAATTTGGCCAATCACAGTTCGAGGATGTGGGCTATGAATACTCCCCCGTGCTAATCCGAGGCGAATCAACATGGTGGCTGGCATTTCTTCCTTGGCATCCAGGAACCAAGCGCGCCAAGTTAGCGTAAACTTACCTTCGTAAATGAATTACAAGGTTCGTCGGCGAATCCAATGTAGGGATTGTGTAGCGAATCATTGGGACGGAAGCTTCTCGAGAAGCGAATCACGGTGTGACTTTGCGGACCCCCATGCTAATAAATATCCGTACGTTGGTAAATTTACATACGGAGTACTACTAGGCGCGCCAAGGTTCTTTTTCTTCTTCCTGCAGAGACGATCCTCTGATCCCTCGCATACTTGTAGGCTAACTTCTCGCACCAGTCACCAGTCACCACCAGTGGCACCACGGATCCTCACATCCCTCTCATCAAACCGTTTCTTCTTTCCCTCCTCCTCCCCTCCTCCTCCTCCCTCCTTACAGTCAGACTATCACTCGCTCACTTGCACGATAAACAATTACTGTATCATTGTCGTATCTTCGCTTCCTCACAGTCACTTACTTCATTCTCTACTCCGCCACGTCTTCTTACGGAGGATCGTGATTCGTGACTAGTCACTAGTCTCACTCCTGCACTGTCTATGGAGTATCGTGATTCGTGACTAGTCACTAGTCTCACTCCTGCATTGCCCATGGAGTAGGGTGCATTTCGTAGCTGAGCACTCCTTACGGAGTAGCTTACAGCGAACACCATTCCGATGTGCTGCCAGCATTCTCACGCCAGCCGGTTCCCCCGGCCAATGGCAACCCATCGCATCACATCACATGATTCACATCACCCTAGCCCAGCCCAAGCCCTCGTTTCAGCCGGGCAAGGTTAGCTTATACGAAGTACTTCGTAGCTCGAGTCCCGACTCTGGGGCCAGAAGCAACTGTAAATAGCTACAGTGGTGGTAGAGATCCGATGATGTAAAATTGGCAGAGACTAATAAGTGGTAAAAGTGGCGATATTACATAGGTTGACGTTTAAGGAATAGCGATTTCATTGGTTAGCAAGAGTGGTCAGGAATCGACACGTTGAAAGACACAACCCTTGTTGTATAATTTTTCAGGGATGGATGGTAATTTACAGTACGGAGTACGGATACTTCGTTGTAAATTTACGCAGCTCCTCGAAGCAGCTACCGACCTCCGCATTGGTGTGTTGGTCAGCAGAAAAGGTGACAGAAAGGGCCGAAGGAAACATCTGATTCCATCAAGAACAGTGTAATAAATTTACGTCGACCAGTCAGACACCCAGCCCCGACTCTATGCAGCTTGACTCCTGAGTCCTGACTCCTGACTCCTGAGAGGGCGCCAGACTTAAGCGACTCCTCCCTGGTGTGGTGAGGCGGAACCAAGGGGCAAAACCCCCTGCCAATGCTCGAAATCGCCCACGGCTCGACTGGGAATGCAAAATTCATGAAAACTCATGAAAACCTCACCCTCTTCCTTCATTCGTCATCCGTAGGCCGCGCTCTTTTCCGGCTGCGGTCCATCCTGCGCGGCATTGTTGAGACGTGGGCTTCACCCGTCGAGAAGCAGCTTTCTCGGTCACGAGCAGGCCACGTGGAAGCGAGCTTCCTTCGAGGAACAACTGCACATGGCTCAAGGGTACACGAAATTACCCCAGATTGAATGGGAAATCCTACCGGTTTTCGAGTGGAATGTGTCGAGATCCGTCTTTATTGGAGGATTTCCTACAAATTTCTCTCCCAGCCGTCGGGTTTCATACGGAGAATACCTTCTCCATTAGGAGGTGTTCGCCTAGGGTCGGCCTTCAGCGTGAGTGGCAACGAGAGGAACTCGCTTCGAGTGGGAGTGTAGTTCCTTCCGGCCCCTCGTAACATGGAATCATATTACCTCGCAATGTTTTCCGAGCGGCGAGAAAGTCCTCGTCCGCTCTGGTCAACTCACATTTCAAGCTACTTTGTATCTTGTACCGTATGTACCCTTTTGCAAACGGCGAGAAAGCTCTCAGCCGCTCTAGTAAACTCGCATCTAAGCTCCTTGGGAACGTATTTATCTAGCCTTGGTGGCATAACCTTACAACGCCTTTGTAAGGAGATAGCCTAAGATCATACCTCTCTGTTTCTTTGGCTAGCTCCAGCTCTACAGTCATCCGGGGGACGAGCAAGTGGGTGGGGCCACAGGTCTGTGAATGACTTAAAGTGATAAGCAGCCCCAGATTCGACTACACATCTGATGGTATAACAAGCGTGTTGTACCAAGTAGACTCCAGGATGTTGCGTGGTGCTCAGATAACTCGTCTAGCTTTATAAGGCCGTCTGGGTGGCTGTCAATTCCGAAATCAAGAGGTTATCCTAAGCGGGAAGTTATTTTAACTCCTACCTACCTGGATGGATTGGTCTGATCTTCCAATATGGCATGTTTCTATTGTCGGGGTTTCAGTTGTCGATTCCTGAACCAAAACTTGTGCAGAGCCGCAAAGGCGGTCACCTATCGACCGCCAAAGTTTGAGCGTGTGCTGGCAGATCATCTTGAGTTTTAGGGTTACAGTGTCAAGTGGGTATTTCGGAGACCTGGTCGACATCGCTATATTTAACCTATAGGTCGCGATGAGAAAGTACGGTGGCTGGATAATGTTATGTTGTCGTCGCCATCATACCATTAGTGCAACTTCGTTTTGTGTATAGATTGCGTTTCGCATTGTAATTTGTGTCTTATGCTTGTTGTGATCATATTTGAACAGACGGTAGTCTGAGCCGCAACTCTCGCGGGAGTGCCAATGGTGGGACCACGTTTTCGAAGAGAACGACACGAGATCCACGCTCTAGGCATAGATAAGGGTTTCTATATCTCTTGCTATTTCTAGTGATTTTAAAAAGAGTTCCCGCAGTAGAACTAAACCGATTGATTGTATAGAGGGGTCGGATGTTTAGTCCATAACCCCATATTGGATTGTGGCAACAGCAGGCTCGACAGATTTGAAGTATGAAAAAGTCGGGAGTGCACGGCAGGAGTTTTCGTTTGCTCTTGTTTAGAACCGTCCGGATTTCTGCAGGCCAGGTAGTTGGTTCTAAGGAGGATTACGTTAGAACGATATCCAGGCACTTTGATTTGGATAGGAGTGCGTGTGAAGTAAATCCGAGTGGTTTCCGCCGCTACTGTGGAGTGGGCCTCTAGACTTTCTACGGGTGTGGCATCGGCAAGCTGTTGGGTTACGCGTGAGTCTGAGGAGCCTCGATTACCTACGCCTAAGGCTGAAGTGTTGCACTAAAAATGTGACGCCACAGAATATATAACGCTGTTTGGGTATATATAATGTGACATGAAGAGATATACTCCACTCTCATTCAGAGTTGTGTTGTCTCAGTTGGTCGTATGTTAATATCTCTTTACTGGCAGCACACACGTAATGTACGGTAATGATTGCATATTTAAATAAAAACATAACTGTGAACCACTCGAATCCCTCGAGCGAGCCAAACGAGATTTGGTAATTCCGAATCTTACAAATCAAGTCCGCAAAATCAACGTATAATCCTAGATGCATGTTGGTACCGTCGCGGAGAAAAATTTAGTGGCGTGTTGTAGTTCTAGACGTTAAAGTTTTTCCCGACCCAAATATCATCTTATGAGGTGTAATCTCGATGTGCCAACTTTTCTTCCTTTGCAAACAAAAGAACCGTGGAATCTTGGTCCCGTAGAGGTACCACACAACAGTTGTTAGATAGACACACCCTCTCCTCCCCCGAGACTGAGACAACGAATGGCGCGCTTACGGAGTACGCAGGACCAAAATACACACAAGACCCGAGCACAAGACATCTATGATATCAAATTCCACCTCTCCACCCCTCTATCCGAACCCCCCTCCCCCCCATCTAAACCTTAACAAACTCCCAAACCTCCCCCTCACTCGCCCCATCCCCCGCCTTCCTCAACTTCCTCACCCCCTCCTCAACCCAAACCGCCACCCCCCAAAGCCTCTCCCAATGCGTCATCAGCATCACAAACCCCCCCTCCGGCACCGCCCTAATGCAAAACCTCTCCCACCCCTCATGACCCCCCGCATCACACACCAAATTCCCCTTCACATTATGCCCCAAGTACTTCCCCGAGCAGGGGTCCCGGAAGCCGAGCCAGCCTTTGGCCTCGACGCACTGCCAGTGAATGTTTCCCGGGCCGCCCGGGGACGCGAGGATGACGGCGCCACCGAGGAGCGTGAGGACGTGGGAGGTGGCGACGGAGCGGATGATGAAGGTGGAGGACGGACAGGGGATGGAGGATGCGATGGTGGGAGTTGCGGGGCGGTGGTCTCCTGGGAGGTCGTCGGTGATGACTGTTTCGGGCGGTGTGGCCGCCGTGTAGATGGTGGAGTTGTCGGGCTCTGGGGTGGGATCGACTTCATGGAGCTCGAGGACCATGCTGGCGGAGTTGTCTCTTGCTGGAGGTGGGCGTGGGAGGTGCGTGTTGGGTTTCGCTTACGGTAGGGGGGGGCTCTTGGAAGAGATCAAATAAGCGAGGGAGATTAGGACTTAAATATCACTCGTTCGAGAGGGAGATGTTGTTGTGAGAGAGGTCAAGTCTAAATATAGCTTATAAGCCCGCCTCGAGCCCGCATGAAGATGCAGTCAGTTGATCCATCAGCCACATTGTGGCAGCAAGTATGAAGGTTAAGTCGACGATTCTCTTCACTCAACTCTTACCTTCTCTTTTCTCTTTCCTTCTGGATTTAAGAGTATCGACGACTCTATAATGACGTACCTCAATAAGGCGTAGCAGCATAGTATGGCAATTGTAGAAGCTTCATCTTCGGTATCGCTACGCTACTGTACCTCTCCCAAATTCCCAATCGCTAAACACATCGTACTTACGGTGGTACGGCGGTTTAGTATTGTAGGCGGGCCCTCCCCCGCACATTCATGACACTAGCAGTAAGCGAGAAATCTAGCTCAATTAGGTAGGCGGTTGACTATAACAAGGAAGGCTCCCGCCGCTGGCGGGTTTATAGAATACGGCCTGCCTACAATACGGAGTACTTGACCGCTGTCCCATTATAAGCAATCCAACCTTACGAACTATGGCAACAAGCACTAAAGAACTCTTTCCTACCAATTCAAATCCTGACACACTTGATGGGGTTATCTATTCTAGGGATAAGGACGCCTCTTCCCGAGGAAAGGGGGGCCTTTAGCTAGGGGTAAGGAGTTACCATATGTGTTATGTAGTCCGATAGACTTAGACAGCACGATAAACGTAAGAATCAATCAATCATTTAAACCCTGACACACTCTATACATGGCATCTACCTCAGCACTACGATTTATGCTCTCAGCCTCTCCTAAGATTCTTTTAGAACCATTAGCATACTTGTCTCGCTGAACCTCACACTAACTACTCCCCCTAGTACCGTCTCAGGTTAGTCCCTCACCCACTGGCATCGGTTGCTATGGGGCCAGCCATTTCCCCTCAACGCAAAGTTCCAAAAAGAAAACTATCACCTGAACCGACATCTAGATTTCCAAAAACCTATCTCATGCGACCGCAATGGAGGCTTGAGCTCTAGGAGAAAATCCGCTTCGACATGGGGATTTATTTTCGAAGGAGGCGGGATTTAGGGCCCCGCTCACCACCACAACCAGGTGTTGAAGTTGTGAATTTGTGAAGGGACTTTTTTTTTTGGTTGTACATGTGAACATGATGATGAGGGCGGACCCCGTAGCCTACGCGGCCAGCCAACCACGGCCCTGCTTGACCCTGGCTCTATGCGGCCGACCAACCACAGTGCTTCTGTGCGGCCGACGATTAACCGATCAAGTTCAAATACACCACAACCTTTTCCAAAACTTCAGGAAAGCCACAAAACCTCTGTAAAAAACATTAAAAATGCCATAAAAATACAAATCAGTTAAGAGGACTTATCTGGCGTGTTTTCGGGGGTTTCTAAATACTATAATACTCTCCGAGAGTGTTATGGCATATACAAGCGCGAGCTCATTTCCTTCTACGCCTTCGTAGGATATACTGTGGCATGACATGCAGAGGATGTAACTAGCACTGATGCACGGTACGATCCAAACACGTGACATATATACTATGTGCGCCCTTGGAAATACAATAAATAACACAATAGGCGAATAAAACAAAATCAACCCCCAAAAAGACAAGCAAGATCTTCCGAGTCGAGAAATTAGGTGAGAAGATCTAGACCGTCATCGAGCTGGTCTGGATCAGATTTGGAGTGGTCCTCATCAGGATCAGAAAGGCCGTCCCGAGTTATCTTTGGTGTTACCTTCCTTATTTCTCCCCTCTCGGCCATCGCCGTCGTTGGTCTTAGGGGTAACATCCCTCATATCAACGTTCTTCTCCTTGTTAACAGCATCGCCCTTAACACTACCGTTGTTTGGCTCATCATTCTATTCCGTCTTCTCATCACGCTCTCGAACAGCTTTAGCAATATCCGCTCGAAGGAGTCTTTCCCATTTGGGCATCTGTTCACTCTCCTTCGTATGAGTACCGGTGATGGCCTGAATGTAGTCACGATTCATGGCCGACCAGACTTCGTCGGTCTTAGCGCCCATCTCGTAGTGGACAGCTCGGCACATTGTGTTGAGCTTGGCTTGTACACCATCGACGCTGTTCTGGAACATTGTCATGCGATGTTCGTCAACGTGGCAATTCATGTGATGTTTCATCCGTACGAATTGACCTGACAAAATGAGCACAACTCGTAGAGAAAGGGTTGGATTTGACATACCTGGTCCGGTTTCAGCAGCACAGAATTCGTAAGAAGGTGCCAAAGCCTCGGCGACACTAGGCCCGAAGTCTCGATTAACCTCCAGCTGTTGAGCGTTGATCAATTCCGCCATAGCCGCAGACAAATTAGCGAAAGACTCCTCGTAGTTTCGTAACTGTTGACCGAGCATCGCAAGACTAGTGACTCCAAGTCCAACTTTCAAGATCCGCTTCTTAATCTCTCTGTGGAAAGACAATAGGATACCCTTGTTCTTCCTGGAGAAACTGGCCAGCACAATTGGTAGTTTGCGTGCAAAGACCCTTTCCCAGTTATTCCCCAGTCCCTTGATGATTGGTGCAGTTAGCTGTTCATTGAGATCCTGAGGACCTGCAGAGCCATCTGAGTATATTCCATTTCTACGACACAAGGCTTTGTAGGTGGACCAATAATAGCCACCCGCGGTTCTATCGCCCCAGTTGACGGCTGTAGAATTGGCTTCATCCGCAGCTTGTTTGACTAGAGCGGGGAAGTTCCCGAAGATGTTATCTGCAAGGGTAGCTTTTATGTCCTTGAGACATTCATCAAGTGACTGATCCAACGCCCCATCGAGTTTTTGAAGGCGGTTCTTGAGGAAGCGTGCCTCAGCCTGCAATTTATCACTGGGAAGGTGTAGACCAGCGCCATCGTCAGAGGCCCAAATTGCAAGAGAGTTGAGAGTTTGGCTGAGGTCCGTCAAGAATCTGCGGCAATTGGTAGCCCGACTTCCTTCTGTGAGCTTCTTGCAATGTGCCTTCAATTGTGGTATCTCGGTCTCTTCAGTAGTCCGGAAACCAGGTACATTGTTGTCCCGCTGCATTCGACCACTTAGCTTTTGATATGCCCTGGAACTGACACAGAACACAGGCAGCGATTTTGCGACATTCTCGTAGTCTCGAATGTCATCGTCTGGGTCAAAATTCTCTTCGTCTTCCTCCTGTGCGTTCTCTTGATCAAGCTCCTTGATTCCAGCAGCAAAATCTAGTTGGATGGCATCTTTAGAGTACTTGTTTCTGCCCTCGATACAGACAGCGCTCATCTTTGTCTCGAGAACATCTTTTGTTTTCTTCAGAGTCGCCATCTCTGCATTAAGATCTTTGATCTTCATATCAATATTTCTTGTCCTCCTTAAGTTGCTCAATCTTCTTCTCGATCGCCGACTCTGTCAGCGGCTTCCCCTTGTCACTCTCTGCCTCCAAAACTTTGTCATCTTCTTGCTCATCGCTAGCATTGTCTTCTGAGTCGTCATAGATGAAGTCGTCATCATCTTCCTCTCTGATAGTCTTCCTCGCTTTTTTGCGGGATTCCTGGGGTGACGTCGATCTCTTTCTCTACTTTGAAGAGGGAGTATAGACGGTCTTTCCGCCTTTGATTGCCGATTCAAGGTCCTGTTCATAATTTGTCAGTTGTGCTAGTCCATGTAAGGACTGCTTAAGAAATTGGAAACATCAGCGGTACCCCTAAGCGTCAGGTTTGAACCGGCCAACCGTTGAAATGAGGGAACCTAGATCCTGCCGCGCGGGTTTCACTTCCACTGATGAAAGGGGTGTGGTAGCGACGAGCCGACTTACCTCCCAAACTTCAATTGCATCATCCGCCTCGTTCATAACCTCAGCGTAAACAGCTAGCTTTTGACTCCTTAGCATCGTCCAATCTCTTCATCAACGCCGAAATATCCCTGTCAAAAGCGTCCATCTTTTGCTAGTCTTCCGTCATATCTTCTTCAAGATCCAGACTCTCCGTCGCTTCAGTGATTGAGATGTCGTCGGTCTTCGAGCAGATAAATGTCACCCGTGAATATATGCCGTCGAACTTGAGTTGGCGTTTGAAGGATTCTCCTAGGAGATTCTTGGCCGCTTTATCGTCGACTGCTCGGCCTATTGGCGCGACAATCCACTGTCGAGGAGTTAGCTGACTTCGGCTAAAGAGCATGCTGGTTGTTGCCTAATCAAGAAGGGGTTCTCTGACACAAGGTGATTCGTGGTGGCTTGGGGGGAAGAGTACTCACAAGCCCAGTACATTGTTTCATATACCCATTCGCCACCGCCGCTCTTGCAGCGTTCGAATCATGGACACCAGGCAAATCGACCAATATAGCTCCAGTCGAAAGAGCATCGGCCTTGACATATATGCGCACCACCTTTTGGGAGGCCAGAACTCCAATTCTCTCTTGTTATCCTTCTCCCAGCTCTTCTTTTCACCGGTGCCCTTTTCCTTGCTATCGACGTAGTGTTGAAGAGCTTTGTAAAAGACTTCTGGCTTAGACCTCTCGACATTTTTGGTAGTTCCGAATACGGCTTTCACCTCTTTGTCGTTCATCAGTGCTTCGATGGAACTGAAGCCGAGCATCTCTTTTGTTTTTTGCGGGTAAACCACTTATGGTTAGCTCTGTATACATAGGTTAGGAAGTATGCATCTCACCAGCTTTGATTTTGGCGTATGCGATTCCTGCCTCGGAATCGGCATTGGTACAATCTCTGACGATCTATCATTGCTTAGCAAAGAGGTTTCATCTTGAGGGCTGGAGTTACGCCGCCATTGTCGTCCTTCAGCTCCGCAACAGACATTCTCGAGTCTTTCTCCCAATCCTTTGGATCAATGAACTCGATATCGGCACGGTATTTTGCATTCGGCTTGTCCGAATTGTTCCACGACATTTCTGTTACGACTGCCGTGCAGGCTCGCACTATATGAAGTTAGTCATCTCAGATCAAAATCAAAACGGCGAATTCTTGTCCACCGTGCTCTCAAGAATGGGTACCAAGCCTGAACGGCTGAACCAATTCGCAGATTTAGGAGGCAAAGAGACACCTACTGCAATTCGTTGGCACCAATCTCTCCTCATCTAGGATAGCATTGATAACACTACTTTTGCCAACTCCAGTATTTCCCACAACACCAATGATCGTGGGGGGATCAACATTCTGCTTTTGCAAGGCGGAAATGGCATTAATCCAATGCTTTGTATCCTTGCTCTCGACGCTAGTCTCCTTAAAGTGCTTCATCAAGGTGTTAAGCAGAGACCTGCTGTTCTTGACTTCCGCCTCGAGCACTTCGACCGGTGCTTGGATAACTTTCTGCAGTCGATTGTTCTGTTCTGCGCGTTCTCGGGCGAGGGAGTCTTCGTCATCGCCTACCATACCATCCTTTTCCTTGTTGTATTGCTCCCAGTTCTCTGCGGGCTGGAAGGGTCCGTAGGGAGCAGGACATTGATTGAGGCGGCTGGATGCATCCACTAAGACTGGTAGTCAGTAAACGATTGGGCAAGATCTTGCGTGTAGAAGATGTCAAGATTAGGAGTTATATCCGACAGGCTAGAAAAGCATAGCAGAAGAGCATCGATTCATGTGCGAGATGGAAATACATACCATCTCGCTTCAGTGGCGACCACTCTTGCTTCGGCGTAACGTTTGAAAGCGGCACAATAGTAGAACCTGGGCTCCCAGTCTCCCTCAACAGCGACAAGCAATCGTTTCCGGGTTTAATGATAGGGTTAGTTTCACGCCTCCAAGCGGTTCTACTCAACCACAAACGTTGGTTGTACTCGGAGGAAAGATCGAATGATGTTCTCGATTGCGGATGATGCACATGAGCCGTCAAGACAACGATATTATCACCATGGTCATTCAAGTTTTTGACAGAAATATCTTCCTTGACCGGAATGGAATTCATGCGGAATTCGACCGTGATGTTGCTTTGCTTTTAGTATGTGCTCTTCATCTTGCCAATGGTATGCTTCTATTCCACTTATTGGTATCAATTGATTCCATATGGCCTAATTTGAAATAATGGTTACTTACTCCCTTCAATTTGAACCACTTGAAATCCGCCGGACTCGCCGTATCAGCCATTTTATCATGTGGTAAAACACAAATGCCATAGGCATCCCCTCGAAAACCATAGGTGGTTTGCCGGAAACCGCCATGATTCGTAATTGAGAAGCCATTTCAGTACCTAACGTTCTCACAATATGGAGATTTCCTCTATTGTCGTGGTCGTGCAATCATAGGATCAAAATGCATGAGACTTCTCTGAACAATTGATTGTGTCGAAAGACGCGTCGAATCGCGTGGTGATTTCTGCGTAATAGTCGAAGTCACGTGTTAACAAAAATCTAGGTGGAGATTGCATACGTATTTACTGAGACATTATTCCACACACCTCGTGTGGTTATAGTAATAATGTAGACCTTGAGCTCATTCTTGAAAATGCTACAAAACTTCAACATTGGCATTCATAATGCCTTGTCAGTCTGAGGTATCTAAAAAGGATTAGTTCTAGGGTGTTTTTCGCCATCACAACATCCTTTTCAACATTGGAGATAGGTAGGAGCATAGATTCCCGTCTCAATAGATCAGAGGTCGAACTCTCACGGAAAAAGAATCTGGCCATCAACACCATATTCAGGCAATTCAACTTAATTAAACACGTTCTTACAACCCCAATCCCCTTCTACCTCCTATCTACCAGCCACACATCTATTAAAAATGCTATTACGATGCAAGGGTATCTATCATTGCCAACCTGCAAATGCATCCCCCATTTTCCCGAACCATTAAGTAAAAATAATTAAACCCTCCTCACCCTAAAATATCAAAAAGTGTGACGCCTCCCAACCCAACCGACCAATCCCCAAAGTCATCATCATCATCGTCATCATAAGTGCCGTTAAAAAGAGAGACATATACTGCAAGGCCGTGCGTACACAGACAAAGACAGACATAGAAAGGGTGTTAGACACGCTATGGATGAAGAAGAGACAGACAAGCACCACACAAACACAAAGAAGATATTAGGTAAAGAAGATGTATATGACAACATAAAAAGAGACGGAGATATTTTTATCTGTGTTTTCAAAAGGAGAAAGAAGAGAGTAAGGAGAATTCCGAGTACAAATGTAAAAAAAAATGAGGTATACCCAAGAAAATCCAAGCACATTAAGTAAGTCATCCCTATCGTATTTTTCTCTCTTTCTGACTTGGTCACATAAAAAACCATCCGAAAAGGGTTGATTCCCAAGAATAACATAGGGAAAGCAACGAACAAGATATGAGAGGACGAAAGGGTGGTGTAGTAGTACAAGGTATGAGAAGAAGGTTGAAGAAGAAGGTTGAATTGAGGATCGGTCGAGGTCAGAACCATCTCGAGTTCCCGCTTTTCGATATCTTTTGGAGCACTCCGATGCAGTCACTGAGTATGCTGCATCTGCCGCCAATGTTGACTCCTTCGAAGTTGAGGCGTTGGCGAACCACGTCGATTACCCCGGATGTCTCGCTCCTGATTGTGTTTCTGCTTGACGAAAGTTCTTCCACCCTGAATTCCAACATGCTAGTGACATAGAAGTTGGCCTGCGCTTGCACTTCTTCGAACGACTTTCCCTGAGCTGATACAATTGTGACGTCCGTACCCAAGGTGGTGGAAGGGTTGGCTCTAGCTACGTTAGACGTTTTGCCGTTGTTGGGCTGATACCGATGACCAAAAGCCCAGCAAATCAATGCCGATACATATAAGCTCCAATATTCCGTGACACACGCCAGGCTATTCGTATGGTAAGAGCTTGAATGCTTTTGTGATTGCGCAAGGGTCAGGGAAAGAACGCGGCAGGCATGGTGGACAGCATGAGCAGCATCCATTGACTTGGACCAAGCGAATAGGCGTTTCTGGGCATCCCGGAAAGCCTGTGGCGGTGTGACTTTCTGAGAAAATATCCAAGTGTCAGCTGCCACAGCCAAAAGGTCGTGGAGATGAGTGTGGTGCAGCGCTAGATATGTTTGGGCCAATGGCGAGGAAGTGAAAGTGCTCGCAATGTCAACTTCGGCGGGAGGGGAGTGGAAGAAGCGTGGGAAAGAGGGGAGGTCGTCTAAAGGAAGTTGTGTAGCCAAGGAGCAGATTAAAAGAGATTGCGAGAAAGAGGAGGATTCGGTTGAAAGCTGTTGACCTGTCGAATCCCTTCGGAGGAGCTGAAGAGATTGCTGGCTTTGCCATTTCGAAGCATCCGCGGCTCCCCAGAGACTATCAGTGTCAGGGGTCGGAGATACGAGGAACGGGCGCAATTCGGTGCCGAGGGCTTTCGATCGAGGCAGTTGATGGTAAAGAGCTTGGTGAACATCAAACATGAAGCAAGCGTTGAGAAGTCGTTGACGTGATTCCGTTTTAATCCACCGTCGCCATTCGTTCGGCGGAGTTGATCGTTGAAGAGATTGGTTCTCTTCCAGCAGGCTAAATCGTTCACGTAAGTTACTCACAGAGGCTCCATCAACTGGACTGGAGCATGCAGGTGCACCATAGCTAGAATCCGTGCCATGGAGAACCTGTTCTGAGATTAGCCTGGCTCCATTCCAAATCTGGCTAAGTTTGAACTGACCCTTGAACAAAGATCTTCAAACCGCCTCGACAACCGAATGGTGGTTTTGCGTCCTCGAAAGCGACTGAATATCTCCGTGAGAAGAATTGCTTGCATGGTTTCTAAAGTCCAATTGGGACACTGGTTTGAGGTCAGCAGATAGATCCAGAATGGCTGGAATTCGGCTCCAAAATTTGTCTCCTAAAGGAGAGGAAACGGCAAGGGCACTCGATGATAGAGGAAAAGCGACTTACTTGGTCAAGACCTTTGCGACAACTCTCATTCAATTCAGACCCTTTTATTCTCGCTTCGCGTGTGTGGTGGTATTGAGTGCCGATGGCTGCCATCGCCGTGGTAAGGAGGCTGCCTTCCGCAGAGTCGTGAGTTGGTCGATGTATGATAGGAAAACGTGGATGGAATTTTTGCCAATAGGTGTCTATATACAGGCTAAGATTTTGCGATGGTTGAAAGGGAATGGCGGTGGAGGAGAAATTGATTGTCTCTAACTTCTCTCTTGAAGCATTAGTGCCGACCAATCTGGAGGTGGGTACTCGTGAAGTGGACCCTGGAAAGACTTGAGAAATTGGTTTGCTATTCGTCGAGAGGGTTGGAGTACCCACTGATTCCAAAAAGTATCCCCCATATGGCGGCACATCCAAGTGCTGCTGAACATGTGATCTGGGAACCGACATGTGCGGCTCAAATTGCTCAATAAACTCGAATGGTGGACTGCTCAAATCTTGAGGGGTGGTTAATTGTGGCGACCATGCAGATGTTGCAGAGATAGGCCAATCGGCCCCGGAGCCAGATCGTGGCCTTCCCCATCGGGTTGAGAGAGGACCCTCGGATTGGTTAGAAAACGTGCTGTCCGAGGCAGACGAGGAGCAGAATGGAGAGTTATCGTGGCCATAAGCGTTGGTCGTGGGACAAGGCTCATCTGGAATTCGCAAAAGAGGCAACCGGGAATTATTCAAGGGAGAGCCCGAAGTGGTGTAGTTAGTAGGAAAGGCTTCCCCTCCGGTGTACGTTTCCTCGTAAACCAGTTCAGCTACTGGGAAATTTCCTCGGACTGGAAGATCAGCGGCCGTGAAAACGGGACCAGAAAGGATATCGAAACTCGAGTGCGGACGATTCGAGCCGGGAGAAGTCACTGGGTACATATCTGGAAGGTTGGCCTGCTCCGCTGTTCGCTTAGATCCCGCACCTCCAGGGGAGTAATTCGGGTAGAGGGATTGTTGAGTGATGGTGGTGTTGCTCATATTTCCCATGCTACTGGCAGTCCGAGGCGTCAAGGCATCCGGGGAACCTGGATTGTTATCGAATCTTTCGGCCTTGATAGCCAGAGGTTGGCTGCTCATATCGGAATGGCTGGAAGCTTCCCTGCTACGGTCGCCAGAAACATATGCCTCCTTTCCTTGTGTTTCACTACTCCATGTTAGCATTCACCCTCATGAGCTGGCTTTCGATAGCCTACTGTCGGTCCATATGCCGTGCGAGGAGGTCAGGTCGGTGAAATGCTCTCTCGCAGCTCTCGAATGTACATTCATATGCGGGCTTCTGGTGGCTCAATTGGTGACGTCTGAAAGATCTGGTATTAGCGACCACTTCCACAGTTGATGATGGACCCTCCGTACCTCAAATGCTCTGCTCGGGTGAACGTCTTTGCTGGGATACATGTTTCGCAGGTATGAACCGGAACGCCCTTCTTCGCCCTACTAATGCGACCAGTGACCGGCGTGTATTTGACTGGTATCGACGACCCCGACTCCGAAGATCTCGACATGTTTTGTGGTGTTCCTGAACCACTTGCTGGCCCTGACCCCATTGCTTGATAACTCGTCTGATAATCCATATCTTGCCCGGCGGTGGCACTCTCGCGTTGGTCTTGCGTGTCTGATCGTGAAGCTTCCTCAGTCCCACTTGCTGCCGGGCGTGATCGACGACGCTTGATGGGATGTTTCCCTTTATTGGGGTTGTCCAGGTCGATGTCTTCGTCGTCGGTGGGAGGCGAGGGGACTTCGGATGATGTTGCGATGGAAGATCGGGAGGCTTGTTGGGCGGCTTCCCTTGACCTTCTATAGGCAGCTTGGGATTGAAGCGGCTCCACATCAACATCCATTATATCCTTCAAGCTTGACATGATCGATGTTGTGAACTGTAATTGGAAACGATGTCTGTGGATCCCTGAATTGTTTGCACAGCCTTACTGGAATAGATCTTGATCAGGGGCCAAAATCTCAGCGCAGATGGGCTCTGCTATCTACACACAAGATCTGTGGTAAGAAGGGCTGGGGTTGTTGGAGTGGAAGACGATGAAAAAAGGTGGTGGAGGGGCCTACTTGGAAGTTGGGAGGTCGCTAGACTGGTGCGCAGTAGATGCACAAAGATAGAATGTATGGAGGGGCATTGCTGGGAGTGCGATTATGTGCAGAGAAGAAAGAAAATGGTGGAGGAGGGAGAGAGAGAGATGGAGTTGTGAGGGTTTGAGAGAGATTCTCACCAGTCGCGGGCCAGTCCTGCCCCTGGAGCGCGAGAACCTGGATTCGGTGTCTACGTTGTAGGTGAAGCGCATCTCGACCCCTGCCCCTTGTGCAGTTCCATGCAGCGGGTGCGCTGAGCGTAGCACCGATTGGGGCTAGCGTCACCCAAGCACGGCTATTTATGGCGAAGTGGGCTGGGATGGCTTGCTCAGATGCCATGGCCATGCTCCGTAAGCGCCGTGGGCGGTCCGCTAGCCCTCTCCCAAAGCGTCTACTCGTCGTCTGCGAGACGCCAGTCGCAAGACCCGCAAGAGGTGAGATTCAAAGAAAGTCGACAAGTCAGAAAGCCCTTCTCGGGCTATCAAGAGCGGAAGCTGTCCTGTCACGCCGGTGTCCGCGATATCTGACATCTTGGTCCGAGTTTTTCAATGTCAAAGATACTGGCTGATGCCAGGTTATGCCGAGCTCTTGTTGGTCTGGCGCGGACAAAGTGTCCTGATATCGAGTACTCCTGATAGCGACTTGGACTGGGTGCTGGGTTGGCCCGGTTGGACGACGATGGATCCGTTGCTGGCAGCTGGATCAAGCATATCGAGGGTGGTGGGTGGACCAAGGGTGGATCATGGAGGGCCACCATCAGATCAGAAGATGATCGGAAAGGAGGGGCATTCCACGGTTCGTGACAAGAACGAGGGAGCGAGCTTCAACGAGGGCATTGTGGTCTGTGTTCCCACCCCGCGCGGCTCTTCGTCCAACACATCGTCCGACTTCTTCCTCTAGACGCGAAACATCCGCTTGAACCACGAATCAACGAGCTCTGTTGCGGGCCCACTTTCTTCACAAGCTCGTGGCATCGTGGCATCGTGGCACGAGCCTTGTAATTTACAGTACTGTACTCCGTACCGTCCGTCCGTAGGGCGTGGACCCGATAGAGACGAACCGAGCCACCCCCGACCTGGCGAGAAATCTGCAGTTCCCAATCGGGCGAATTGCGAAGGATTGTATGCCTGCCCGGCTAGAGCGGTGAATCTGTTTACTCGTACGCTTCCGTTGGACGGACTACGGAGGTAAAGCTCGAATAAACCCGAGGACCCAGGACCGAGGTAGACCAGAAATGCCCGGAAAGGTCTAGTCCCGGCGCGCTGGAGCTAGGAACGTGCAACTGGGAAGGGCGGGAAACCTAGACGCGCGCGCGGAACTAAGGGACGAAATAGTTTCTCAAGCGCGCTGACCTATGGAAACTTGTGCGGATGCGCGGACCAAAAGCTCAAACGATAATGCCGGAGCCTGAGGCGCTCCTCTGTCCTCTGGTCCCTGGACAGTGGACCCCTTCTTCTTCGGAGAACTGGGTTCGTCGGTGGCTTAATCTCCCCTGTCAAGCACGTCAGCACTTAGCCGTCTTGGGCATCACTATTTACTCGGTACGTTGTACTGTACCGATTCTGCAATGCTGCGGTGTTCGCTGGCCTGCTAAATTTGGATCTCGCCATGAGCGGCTTCGCCTCGCAGAAAATACTTCACGGTGGCAGCTTCTGCTCCATTGCGTTGGAGAGAATGCAGATGGCCCGTCTTCTCCTGGTCGATGCACATCACCCCGAATCACGGTGCAGATCCAACACATATGGGGCCAATATACAAGTACAGTAAGTACTGTACAACTTCAACCATTCGAATCCTTCCCCCTTCATGCCAACAGTTCGTCTGCAGAAAAGGGCGCCATGACCATTGACCAGACACTTGCAGACAGGCTTGTCGCGTGGTCTGCCACCCTTGTCCTGAACATCCATCCCCCTCCTCTCTCCCTCACCACCCTCCCAAATTTTTGTGTCTTGTCCAGCGCTTTCGGTAGCATAGGGAGGTGCTCCCTACAGGACTCCTCCATCTGTGGGATTTTGTAAGCTTCTTACTTCCTGCTCGTGGTGCACGCAGCACGATGTCGACGCAGCTCATCGCATGCCTCGAGGTAAAGCTACCCCCGGATTCAGGACGGTCTCCAGCCCTCTCGTCACCTGCCGGTACCCCCAAAGCACAAAGAGACAGGCTGGTGTTCTATTACCATCCCAACAAGAAGAGCCGTCGGCTAGTTCAAGGTTTAGACTCTTCGGATGAAGCCCCGGCAGAATCCTCTAGGAATTCGCAGCTCGGCCCCGTCGTCGTTGGCCGCCGTTGTACAGTCATGAATGCTGTGAAGAATTGAGTCCTGTGCCCTCCGTCGCTTACCGGCCATTTCTACTGGCTGGTAAGTCCGAAGCCTGTTAACTCTGAATCTCTGATTACAACGTACAAGTACCTCCGCAGGAACCCTATGTTGTAACCCTGATGATCCTGATCCCCTATTCCTTGCCGAAGTGATCGCCAGGAGTTTGAGAGATGCACTGTGCTGTTTCAGCTTTTGTACCCCGTACCAAGTTGTACGTCCTCCGTATCGACCACAATTGAACTTCGGCCGACTCTCCATCGTGCTGCCCCTGACAAGATGCAGAAGGGTGTTTCTCGAGAGTTTCAAGAATAAATGACACTAACATGCATTTCATATACTTCTGTCAGCATTTAATTGTGTCGCTTTCCAATTTTGCCAGCCTGCCCCAATTGCATCATGGCTATGGCAGAGGCAAGCACCGTTGCTCCCCGCTTTTCAGGACTCCTTCCGGGAGTTCAAGAATGCTATGGGTAGCTTCACACGTGCGGTGATGAAGATGAGCCTAGTGCGAAGCGCTTCTGTTCTGCAGGTTCCTGGTTCCTGCACGTCGTACCTGGTGCAAAGTATCTTGCTCGGCAGTCGGGACAGGGCATCGTCTATTTCATCGGCAGGATAATTTGTTCTGTGAGACGAGAATGATTGTAGGACAAGAAGTCGCTTGTCGTGGTAGCGAGGATGCTATGCCACCCCCGAAATCCAGGAATTGTTCCTGAGACGGCCCCATCACTCAGCATTCTACTAGGAGAATTCTCCGAAGACCATTACATTGAAACTCTAGAGAGAGAGAACGAGAAGCGGGACCCCATGATCGCTGGGAGAAATCATCGGCTGGACAGATCAAGAATAGACTCGAGGCCCCTTGAGTTTTCGGCTAATTGCACATATTCTTGCCAGCTTGATTGTTTAACGACTTCGAGGCCCGTAGGCTATAATGTCTTGATGATAGTGAGTCCGTTTTAGTGGCACCTATTAACCAACAACATATCAACCAGAACCTGTACAAACAATGTAACCTTGAAGGGATATGAGCCCAGGATTGGCATCCTTCTTGTCTGCCGTGACAGATGGTCCGGACTTTTCGAGCGGTTCGGTATCTTGAGTGCCCCCAAAAGACCCCAAGAGCTTTCAGACCCGAAAACTAAAGACCCGAACCTGAGGTTCTACTGTAGTATTGCGCCTGCAGTCTGCGAGGCAATCGGGTAACGTGATCGTGATATAAGGTGGGCGGTGGCGTTGCGGACTGCGCCTTGAAAATGTTCATCACAACTGCAAGAGCCACAACTCAAAATAGATTCTCGCGATAACTTCACCAAACTTGGTGATAACAACAACAGAATGTGCAGACAGACTATTGAAAAAAAAAAAACTCGAAATAGATGCGAAGGGAAAAGAGAGGATCGATGGATCCCCACGATGTTGGTTCCTGCAAGGCTGTAAGCAGCCTTCTAGAAGATGACCTCGTGGAAGCTGCATTAGCCTGCATTTCCGCCTCAAGACCTGGCGTTTCCCTCGTGGTGAGTGAGACACATAAGACTAGCGTCAACCACACTGATTCTTAGATCTCGTGGTATGGCTTGGGATCTTCAGAACCTCCGGTGTGGATGATGTAAGAATTGGGATTTGAGTACCGTAGTGCAGTCGGGTTGAGCAAGGGGAGATGAGGGAAAACAGTTTTGTGTGCCTCTGTGTCTCTCTCTGTGTCTCTGTGTCTCCGTGCCTTGGCGCCCCGAATAGCAATCTGACATCATCCTGTCCTCGTGGTGTTGATGGATGGGTTCGACCTTCCACTGTCAACATTTTCTTTGGCTGACGTTAACATCCTGGTAGGAATGAACGGAATGATGGATCAAATAGCAATTGGAACCCGCTCTCGCGCCGGCCCGCCCGTCGTAAGTTTGACACCCGCGCGCCATTCTTATCGATTGTTCTTTGGCCGTCTGGTTGGCCCCATTATCGATTGTGGATTGGAAACGCGGCGAGAAGGTCTTTGCCACAGCGTTTAGCTGATGAATCGAATCATGCAATGTAGGTAAGAAAGGGTTGGTTTGAAACCGGATTGAAATAGGAGGACAGACGCGTCCTCCACGTCACGGTCAGGATGACAAGATGAAGGACGGCCTTGTAAAAAATTGAATTGAAGTCGGAGAGCCCGCTGAAAGCCTCACCCAACCCCGTTTGGAGCCTGAGAGAGGGCCAGAATCCTGAGAATGTCAAAATAGAAGCGCGGCAGAGGACGGAAACATTGTCGCCGGTGAGAATCGTGAGATGAAACATTTGAGTATTTAGAATCGAACCCCGAAATGACGGTCGTACAACGAGAGAGAGGTTCTGCCTTGGCGAGACTCCTAGGAAACCACACCCGCCACACAAGTGATGTCGAATTTGAGTTGGGTCGGGGACATGTTGCGTCAATGAAGCAGACACAGTTAAGGTTATTTTTTTGAGCCGAGACTGGCCGGCCTCGCTTAGAGCCGGCCTTAGAATGATCCGTCAACCTCACACCTTCCGAAAATCAGGTGACATGACCTCAATTTTACGTTGATTAACTCGGATAGATAGTTGAATCTGTCTAAAATAACGTTGAATTAAGAAAGAATATTCTATGTTTAAACAGTCCCACCGACTTGAAACCTACCTAGACTAGAACCCATCCTCACTCTAAAGACGGGCACGCTCCGCCTTTAGATCCAGGTCACCTGACAATCTCACATGCCTTGTTTTTGGAAGCTCATAAAAGTTTGACCCACGTGATTCAGACGGCCCGAGCTTCTAACCTATTGGAGAAGGAGGACCTCGCTGGTTGAAATAACCCCACCACGTGCCGCTCCGCCGTTCTGAGAGCAATGAGCTCTAATCTTCCCCTCCAACTCTCGAAGAGGATTTTACCATCTACTCCAAGACAACGACTCTGTTCACGGTGCCTTTACACTTTCTTTTCGAGTCCAAGCACCCTCAGAAAATCTGCCATCCAAATACCTCCATCGCCATCACGTACTCGTAGCTACCTTACAGACTCCATTCGAGAACACCAGGCCAAGAAATTTAAAATGGCTCCTCAACTCGATGGCTACTTCAAGCAAGTAGATACACTCTCTAGTCACTTCATCGAACGCCTCCGCAAAGCAGTCGCCATTCCATCCATATCTGCAGACGAAGAACGTCGACCTGATGTCGTACGCATGGGAGCATGGCTTGCAGACGAATTGACCGCACTAGGTGCTCAGGTTGAACAGAGACCACTCGGCAGGCAGCCAGGAAAGGAACATCTCGATCTCCCACCTGTAGTCATTGCACGTTACGGTAGTGATAAGAACAAGAGAACCATTCTAGTCTATGGTCATTATGATGTTCAGCCGGCTGGCAAGGAGGACGGCTGGGCGACGGAGCCTTTCGACTTGACCATTGACGACAAGGGAAGAATGTATGGTCGAGGAAGTACGGATGATAAAGGACCTGTGCTAGGTTGGCTCAATGCGATTGAAGCTCATCAGAAGGCTGGCGTCGATTTCCCCGTCAACCTGCTGATGTGCTTTGAGGGAATGGAGGAGTATGGTTCAGAGGGCTTGGATGATTTCATCAATGCCGAAGCAAAGAAGTACTTCGCAGATGCAGATGCCGTTTGTATATCAGATAACTACTGGCTCGGCACAGAGAAGCCTTGCCTGACTTATGGTCTCCGTGGTTGCAGCTACTACTCGGTGGAGTTGTCAGGTCCGGGTCAAGATTTACACAGTGGTGTTTTTGGTGGCACCGCTCAAGAGCCCATGACGGATCTTGTTCGTATTCTAGGATCTCTGGTCGATACTGATGGCAAGATTCAAATTCCTGGGTTGGCTGAGCTTGTTGCGCCTTTGACCGAGGAAGAGAAGTCTCTATATGACAACATTTCTTTCACAATGGACAACCTCTATGAGTCCTTAGGAAGTCAGACCTCGATATATCCAGACAAGGAGAATACCCTAATGGGCCGCTGGCGTTTCCCATCCTTGTCAGTCCATGGTGTTGAAGGGGCTTTCTCACAACCAGGTGCAAAGACTGTTATTCCAGCAAAGGTCATCGGCAAGTTCTCCATCAGAACGGTTCCCAACATGGAACCAGAGGATGTCGATCGTCTTGTTTTCAAGTATGTAGACGAGCAATTCAAAAAGCTTGGCAGTAAGAACACCATGAAATGCACTCTTCAGCACTCAGGAAAGTGGTGGGTGGCAAGCCCAAAGCACTGGAACTTCTCCGCTGCTGGCAAGGCTGTCGAGAGAGTTTGGGGTGTCAAGCCTGATCTTACACGAGAAGGCGGAAGGTATGTTTCACATTCCCAAGTTGTTTGATTTACTGCTAATACATGGATCCAGTATCCCTGTGACATTGACTTTCGAGCAAGCCACTGGCAAGAACGTTCTCCTTCTCCCAATGGGTAGCTCTACCGACGCCGCCCACTCTATCAACGAGAAGCTCGACAAGCGAAACTATATCGAGGGTATCAAGTTACTAGGGGCATATCTGCACTACGTTGCGGAAGAGCCCATGACTAGCTAGACTACCAGATCTTAGATAATTAAATTCAGGCGCTGATAGCACCTTCTCTGATCTTCCTCTGATAACATGAAATTGTTGCCTATTGCTTGCAAATCGCCCAACCACATTAAATTTCACGATAATACCAACCTATCAGCATCGCCTCGAGCGTATTACGCAACCCTTCTCATAACCTCATATACGGCTCCCATCCCCGATGTTTTTTAAGTACGATTCTAGTCCGTCTCCTACTTCGGAGCGTACGCACAGCGTGCTGATAAATGCTAGTATACTACTTCTTCTATTGTATGACAGACCCCCTTTAGGAGAAGTGCTCTTCATTACCCGAACTCGCCTCACCCCGACGAAAGGCTCAGCAGGAACGAGGGAAATAGGACCATTTAAGAAGAGATGGGAGGAGCGCTTTTAGAAGGGGGGGGGAGGGGGTGTGCGATATGCAAGCAAACTGCACAGCATCGTCCGGACTCTATGGAACCGACGGAAATGTTTAGCACGAGTAAGGGGGGGGGGCGACAAATGATGGAATGAAGCCGGTTTCTACGGTAGAAGGCTTCATCCCCGGTCGACTTTTCGACCCAAGGCGCGAAACGCAGAGCTGCTCAAGATTCCAATCAGGATAGCTTCGTCGGGGATCTTCGATGCTGGGCCGGAAACATGATTCTCATTACTCCTCTATCGCGAAACAGCAGCGGCTGGCTGGTGGTCCAACCAACTCGTCAGCACTACGATCTATATCTACTCTCTAATCAAACGTGATCTTCTTCGATACTTGAGCATCACCGCCGGTATCCTTGTAAAACGCGCCGTATGCACTATGTTCCTTCTTCTTGACCGTGGTGCCGAATTTTAGCAACTCGTCCGGGACTGGTTGGTTCGCTGCCTTGAGCACGTTGATCAATCTAGAATAGGGTCAGGAGGCAGTCCAAGCGATATCGAATGGTGATACTCACGATCCGCTTTGCGCCTTATCATGTTCAGTGAAAAGAGTAATGGCAAGACCTTCCTTCCCAGCTCGCCCTGTACGACCAATTCGATGCACATAATCCTCAACCGTGAGAGGGAATGTGAGATTAAGAACCAATCTCACATTCGGGATATCAAGACCTCGAGCTGCCACATCTGTAGCAACGAGGATTGGCGTTCCGCCCTGCTTAAAAGCCTCCAAACTCCTTGTTCTCTGCTCCTGACTCAGGTCACCATGGATAGCAGCAACGCGGAACCCCTTCGATCGGATAAAACCCTCTACTCTCGTAGCTTCCTTCTTGTATAGCGCGAACACGATGATACGGTCATCTTTCTGCTCGCCACTCTGGTACTGCTTGAGGATTTGAAGAAGTCGGAATTCCTTGCTGCGAGGATCGACTACCTCGACTTTCTGGACAATGCGGTTGTTGGCTCGGAGATCACCTGTTGGGTTGTCTCCGATTGTGATTCTTAAGGGTGTTTTCATGAATGTGGATGCGAGTGCGCGGACTGACTCTGGCCATGTTGCTGTGAACATGAGAGTTTGTCGTTCTTTAGCGGTGGTGTTGATGATCTTCCTGATCTCCTCCTCGAATCCTTTATCGAGCATTCGGTCGGCCTCGTCGAGCACAACATATTTCGCTCTGCCTAAATCGGCGCATCCTTCATTGATCAAATCGTTCAAGCGACCTGGCGTAGCAATGACGATATCTGCAGTCTTAAGGGTCCTTCTCTGCTCATCTTTCGGTACTCCACCATACACACAAACAGCCTGTAAGCCAGATATCTTAGCCAATATGGAGATCTGTTCATAACTCTGCATTGCTAGCTCTCGAGTTGGGGAAACAACAACAGCCCTAGCCCCCTTATTTCTTGCACCCGGTAGAGACAGAATATGGCGCACACAGGGAACTGCGAAGGCCATCGTCTTTCCTGAACCTGTCTCCGCAACACCAATAACATCTCGACCGGCAGACAGATACGGCCATACCGCCGCCTGTATAGGCGTGGGCGCCTTGAAAGTCTTGAAAGGTTTCAATTGAGCAGGATCGCTAATCGGCAAATAAGAAAATTTGAGAATCGGTCTGAAAATAGGTGTCGTAGATAGCGGGTCTTTTATCGAGATAAAATTATCTGCGAGAAACGTGTCGATTTCGGTTTGTGGTAGGGCGGTCAATTCTGGATTCTCGGAATACAGCGCAGATCCTTTAGAAGTACCGATACTGGTGCCAATACTCCGTTCTGTCGCAGGTGCCACCTTTTTCGAAGGAGCTTCTCCATTGGTGACAGTCTCTCCATTTGCTTCTTTGACAGCCTTCTTCAATGCCTTCAATCTTGCCTTCTCGGCCCTTTTGGCTGCTTTCGCATCGACTACCACTTCCGAGTATTTTGGCTCCTCCTCCTCCGGCGTTACAGGCGCGACCGCATTTTCTGTCTCTGGCTCAGCCTCCCTCACTACCTTTTCAGCCTTCTTTAATTTCTTTTGGCGTTTTCTTTCCTTGCGCTCTGCCTTGGACTCTTTACTCTCGACGATCGCGCCATCCTCATTGCTAGGATCCGGGAGGGTCTTGCTCTTGCGCTTCTTCTGCTTGTGAGAAGTGTCGGCTAGAGGCTCCTCCATGCTGGGTAATCCAGTCTCTTCGAGTGTTCGTTTGGGCATTTCAATGGCGTCTTGAATTTATGAGGGATTCATGGAGTTTTCAAGGCTGCGGTTGTGATAAGGAAAAAATTTCTGCGGGTATTCCTCGGCTCACGATAAGATCAAATTTGGCGCTAGTAAAAAGTGTATCAGCAGGTACAGCATTTCTTCAATTGAGTTCCAACAGTGCCCACGTATTTGATTTAGCATTACTTGATGATGTATGGACCTTTACAGATGCAATTCATAGAGTGATAGTGCCATTATGTGGCTCTATCCTTCGCAAAATGTAAGTTTGGTTCGCAGATCATTGATGCTATGAAGAGAATTTGTGTACAATTGTATCCCTTTGTCCAAAGTTGGCATCACGCCAATGAATCCCTTACTCCAAAACACGCTGAGTGAAAGTGGCTAGTCTGCAACAGTGCCAAACCCAATCCTAATACGGAGCCTCAGCAGGCTGCACAAGCTTATAGCATGCCTATGTTTAGTTTTATCCTCGCACTTCCCCATCTTGTCAAGTTGTAGCAGTCTGCGCGGAAGTATGCTTCATCATCGCCCCTAAGTTGGCGTTCTACGCCGTTGCGGCAGTTCCGCTAAGATCTGTAGATTGAGCCTTTGGATTCTTGGTGTAGTAATTGGCAATGGCAGACTTGATAGCATCCTCGGCGAGCATAGAACAATGAACTGCCACCAATTAGCAAGATATAAATGTGAAAATATTTAGGAGATATTATTTACGCTTGACAGGGGGAAGGCAAAGCTCCTTTGCGATCTCCGTATTACGGACACGACCAGCCTCCTCCAAAGTCATTCCCTGAACCAACTGCGTGAGGTATGATGACGACGCAATAGCAGAACCACAACCAAACGTCTTGAACTTGACGTCCGCGATAGTGTTGTTGGACGGGTCAACTCTAATTTGAAGCTTCATGACATCGCCACATGCGGGGGCACCAACAAGGCCGGTTCCAACATCGACATCGGTCTTTGACATGCTGCCGACATTTCGAGGATTGGAGTAGTGATCGAGGACCTTCTCGTGATATTGTCGTCTGCTAGCAACAGCAATGGGGGTGGAAATGGAGGCCGAGACAGGTCTGGCAATTGGTCGAGTTGAAGCCGATAACGCTCTTCCAGCGGCGCGGGGTGTGGCGATCAAGGCTCTGCGGAACATGATGAAAGGTGATTTTCAGGATTGATTATGTGCGATTTGAAATTGGCTCCAGGTTGTAGGATGTCGCGAAGTATCTGAGTGGCGAGATGGTGGTGTTGAAGAAGAGAGATTGAGAGATTGAATTGTCGTCTTTGAGGAGGTGCCGCTTTGATTCTATGACGAACTAGCTCTTAGTTCAAAAATCAAACACACAAATCAATTGGTCTGGACTGGACCGGGGTAGTATGCCAAGCACCGAGCTCCGCGATTGGTTCTACGGAGCACTGTATCGGCCGCCAGAGCAATTCACCGAACTCCGATTCCAACCTCACACCTCCGAGGCGTGGAAATGAGCGATTTCTACTCTCGCTACACCACATAAAAAGTCGGAAGCGAGTCAGGAGCGAAGTCAGGACTTAGGAGCGAACATAGGAGCGGACAAAGGAAACAGCTATCGAGTCTTTGCAAATCACAGGACTTCAAGGCATCGGAGCAGTTCCGCCCGTCCATGGCAACAATTTGCGATTAAAGTGCGACTCAAGCCCATCCAACAATCCGCTGGCCTATATAGGCAGGTCTTGCACAAGATCACATTCTTCACTAGACCCTTCTAGGATCAAGAAATACACTGGGATTGCTTTTTGTTTGCCTGGTACTTACATAGCCATGTCTCGCCCGGTCTATCTCATTATATTTCACTCCCCAATATTTGCCGCCCACTGGGCTTTATGGGTTCCTCAGCTCAGGGAGGGGAAATGTGAAGATACTGGCAAGATCATCAGCGTTCAAGGGAGCCCGAGCGAGGGGTTTGTTCATGAGTTTGAACGAAACTATGATCTGTCCAAAGAAACCCGCAGCCACGTGTTGAAGCTACTTTGCGATATTCCTTCAACATTGGTTGCGGAAGCTACCAGCGAGCACTGTATCGACAATGCTCCCATCGATGAGCTTGAGCGCTCGGCATGCAAGATTCAAGCACCTAGCCCAAGTCTGCGATCAAGCACATCGGTGAGTCTATCCTGCCCAATATTGTCCACGCAGAACGAAAGTGCTAAGTTCAACCCAGACATCAAGGACGAGAATCAAGATACAGAATTGCCAGACTTGGCTGCACGAATGGGTTTCGTCAATGGTCGACGATGAAGTGTTTCCTAAACATGCTTTGACAGTGCTTGATCAAGCACCAAAGAATTGAAGGAAGCCCCGCCGTAGGTACAACAACTCTTGGCCCTGGTTGAAAACGAGGGATCATAGACCGAGAAAAGACAGACAAAAGACAAACAAGAGACAGACAAAAGACAGGCAAAAGACAGGCAAAAGACAGGCAAAATGGCGTCGAGCGGGCTCGCGTTTGCACCTGCAATGCTTCTGCATTCGTCGGATGCCGCGGTTTTGAAAAGAACATTGTGGTACGGAAACCTGGCAATCTATAGAAATGAAATGAACATCCAACGCCACAAAATCCACAAGCAATACGTAGGTATAAGCCTAGGTTCACCCCAAGACGTCTTGAACTTAGGAGCTCCTGTGCAGCTTTGCACTTCCTGGGAGCTTATGAAGCATATTGTAGCTACAACAACAGGAAGTCGTTCAGGTCCCCAGCATAGAGAAGATCAAGCAACTGCCCCACCATGTGTTCATGCCATAGGTAGCTAGCTGCATTTCTTATTTTGTTGGAGACGCCTCTGTCCTTCTCTGGTGCTAGGAATTCTATGGCCATCCACTCGCCTAAAGATCGTCAAGATACTTTAGGGGTCCAAGTATTAGCGAGAAGATCTGGCTCCGGGGAAGGAAGGACCTTGTACGTCCATAGGACAACGTTCTCTGCGGGACCTTGAAAGTCAAATTCGGAAGTTGAGATTTGTACGAAAGTACGTAGTACCTCCGTAGAGGCTCTGAGGAATAATGAGAAATGGTCTGATAATCCGTACCCGTGCAGTATTAGATCGATGGCGGGAAGACCCCTGTCGGCTTTGGCCAATGAGAATTCTGCCCTCCAAACGCGATCCTGCCCCAGTGCCCCGCCACTCGCGACAGTCGCCTTGTCAGTTCGCATCCTCTACAGTTCGTACAAACAAATCAAGGTTTCAGAGACTGTCCGCACAACACCAGGGACCAGACCCTCACGATGTCTTGCAAGCATATCAATGCAGCGGGTAGGTCACCCTCTCTTGTCGCCCTCTCTCGTCTTGCTTCTACATCTCGTTTTGCTTGCCGCACAAACCCTCGCCCAAATCACACGGCGAGTGGGCGGAGTGACGTTTGATCATAGGCTTCTGGCATCCATATATGTCTTGTGCCTCTCCATCTGCTTATTTACTACGGAAGAAATGTTCACTGGAAACCTCGAAACCTCGAAAGCTGACTTTTCCAGAACTGCGAGTGCCTAGCCCAACCCAGTCGGTCTACCGCGAAGACTGCACTCAATGCTTCGATTCTATTGTGAGCATTCCTTCTTGCATGGTCCAAATCGTGATGTACTAACGCGATTCGAGGATGATCCACTGGGACTTGATGTTTGTCTGTATTGTTTCAATGGTGGCTGTACAGCAGATAGACAGCATGCGGCCCTTCATTATGCGACAAGAAACCACCCGTTAGTACTCAATATCAGGAGAACAAGAAAGGTTGTCATTCGGGACGAGCCTCCACAGAAGATCTCTAAGCTCGCGATTGCGGCTGAAACCGAGGCCGATCGATACAACTACGATACCAATGTTCGATGCTACGAGTGCAATGTGGATATTGTCGATAAAGCTGCGGGCAAGTTGCCACAGGTGACGGAGGGGGTGATGAAAGCAAACACATTTTCCAGGCAAGAGGAAGTCAAGGCATGGGAACAGGAGTTCACTTCTTGTGAGCATATCCTCACGCTACAACAAGAGGCAACCCGTCAGATCCAGTCCCAGGATTTAGGCCACTGCTCACTTTGCGATCTGCAAGAGAACCTTTGGCTCTGCCTGCAATGCGGCAACCTTGGTTGTGGTCGCGCACAATTTGGAGGGCTTCGGGGACATTCCCATGGACTCGAACACAAGAATACCACAGGGCATGCGGTGGCTGTAAAGCTTGGTTCCATCACACCAGATGGTACCGCTGATGTCTATTGCTATCAGTGCGACGAGGAGCGACTGGATGACAACCTTGGCGACCACCTCGCGCACTGGGGAATTATCCTTGCTGAGAGGCAAAAGACAGAGAAGAGCTTGACAGAAATGAATGTCGAGGAGAATTTGCGATGGGAGTTCTCCATGACAGATGATGCTGGCCATGAGCTGAAGAAGCTTTTCGGCAAGGACTTCACTGGATTAAAAAACTTGGGCAACAGTTGCTACTTAGCTAGCACTATTCAGTGTCTCTTTTCCCTCCCTCAGTTTCAAGCACGTTACTATCTTCCAGATTCCGACCTGCCAGCTGTAGATGACCCTGCTCAAGATCTTGAGACTCAGCTACGAAAGATCGCTGATGGGTTATTGTCTGGACGATACTCAAAGGAAGATCCAGACGCATCTCCATTCGAGATTTCTGGAGTGAGATCCTACCAAAAGGGCCTTGCTCCTGCAATGTTGATGTATCTTGTAGGTAGAGGCCATGCCGAGTTCTCTACAATGCGACAACAAGATGCATTTGAATTCCTCCTTTATGTGTTCAAACTCATCACCCGCTCCAAGCATACTACACAACGGCCGGATCCCACGCAATCATTCCGGTTTGTTATGGAACAGCGACTGCAATGTCTCAGCTGTAAGAAAGTTCGATACAGGACGGATGAGCAAGACAACATCTCAATACCTGTCCCCATTAGAAAAATCACCCCGCAAGCGGCCATCACGGAAGATACAGAACAAAAGAAGGACGAATACGAGTCCGTCACCTTGAAAGAATGTCTCGAAACCTTCACTGCGGAAGAACAGGTCGAACTTACTTGCTCTGCATGTGGCAGCAAGGATGGGTTCTCCAAGAGATCGCTATTTAAAACCTTCCCCGAAGTACTGGCTGTCAATGCTCGACGCTTCACTCTGCTCAATTGGGTTCCAACTAAAGTTGATGTGCCAGTCGTTGTTGGTGATGAACCCTTCCTTCTTGACGACTACAAGTCTCCAGGCCATCAGTCTTCCGAAGAGCTCCTCCCCGATGATGGTAGCGAAAACGTGTCCACCTTTACTCCTAATGCGGATGCTGTGCAGCAATTAGAGGCGATGGGGTTCCCCCGCAATCGTTGCGAAAAAGCTCTTCATGCAACAGGAAATGCAGATGCAAATATAGCAATGGAGTGGCTCTTTGCCCATATGGAAGATCCCGATATAGATGAGCCTCTCGATCTTGGTGGTGCCTCCGGTCCTTCTACTACTGAAGTCCCTGAGAAGATTGAAATGCTGGGCGCGATGGGCTTCGGACCACCCCAGGCACGCAAGGCTTTGAAAGAGACCGGTGGAGATGTGGAGAGAGCCGTGGAATGGTTGTTTAGCCACCCAGATGACCAAGGGGAATTTGAAAATGAAGCACCAGCGGCGGCGGCGGTTGAGAAGAGCATCGCTGGAAACAGTGAAGTTACGGCTAAGTTCCAATTGCAATCGATCATCTGCCACAAGGGAACTAGCATTCATGCTGGGTAAGCAACACATCTATACCTGGTTAATTCCCATGCTAACTTTCTTCAAGTCACTATGTTGCTTTCATCCGCAAATCAATCCCTGGTGCAAGTGCTCCTGCTTGGGTTCTCTACAATGACGAAAAGGTTGTCGAGGCTGTAGATGTTGAGGAGATGAAAAAGTTTGCGTACATTTATTTCTTTCAGCATTCTTAGAAAGCCAATTATGAGTGGGATTTCCGAGGAGCAGTTGGTTGATGGTATGAGGCGTTGAGGGGCACAGACAGGAAAAGTCTACAGCAGTGGTACTCCTTCAAAGAGACACGCCAATATGGCTAGTAGAGAGAGGTCACTTGGAATATAAATTTGTTGTTGCTGCGCTTCCTAGTCCTGAATAACCCTAAAAGATGATCTGTGTAGTTTTACGTTGGATTGGCAAGCACGCCGCTGTCAAGCTTCGAAAGCACTGCAGATTTGGCGAGCATTTGAGAATCAGTGGTTTCTTTCTATACTGTCACCAAAAGCATATCATGGAATCCCGCTCATTGATTTGTAAAGACCAAGAAGGTAAGCACGTTCGCTAAATACACTGGTGAGGTCAGAGGTGCCTTTCAAGCGAAAAAAGGGGGTGAAACTTACACAACCGCCAGGAAGACCGCAGCGACGGATCCGCTCTTGACGAAATCAAACCATCCTCCATCAAATGAGAGTGCAAGCCGATTTAACACTGTGAAAGCGGCTACTCCAGCCGTGACAGTCAAAGGGTTTGGCAGGGTTTCCCCAAGTTCGAAATTACTTCCATGGCGCCGTAGAAAGCTTTTTATGAAAGCCGTGCTCCACACAATACGAAAAGCCATGTTCAGAACATTCGCCCATACCAATCCTTGCGCGCCCATTTCCAGGAAGCCTAAGAAGAAGCATGCTGCGCCTGCGAAGCCGGCCGAGAATGCAAGCATCCATACTGATTGTCCGTTCACCTCTGACTCGGTCGCTATAGACGAGACGAAGGCCTCGGTTATGCCGTTGATCGCTAGGAGAGGGATGTAGTAGCAATACGTGGCTAAGACTTCGCCCGCGCCTGATTTCGCCCATCGGGAGCCGGCGGTGATTTTTAGGGCGAGAGGAGCGACTGTTGGGCCTACCGCGAGGATGCAGACGGATAGTAGGACGTAGGACCGCAAGAGTGTGAGTAGGTTCTTTCGAGCCGTTAGAAGGAGAGATTTTGGTGGAGGTCCATCGACGGTTGACAGGAGCTTTCCGAAGTAGTTACGACTGCTTTCCTCGATCGGTTGGAGGACTAGACGGGCGAGGAGGCCACCGTAGTTGTTGGCGAGGGCGTAGGTTCCTTGGACGGCCGGTGAGGTGAGAGCTGTGATGAGGACGGTATCGCCGTGGGTCAAGACGTGCTTGACGACTGACTGCACGAAGATGCTTGCTCCTAGGAGCAGGAGAGGGCGCGAGAAGTACGAAAAGACAAATGCTGAAGCGTCACTACGCCTGTTAGCATCTCGGCTTATGATGGGAGCTAGAGGGAGGACCTGGAAAATATTGGCGTCAAAACAAAATGAAATCCTCCTTTCGACGATATACTCCACACCCCCCCATAGTACACAACTCCCAGCACAACAGCATAAACCGCTTGTCCAATAGCAAATGGCAGAACGCCCAAGTCATGATTGTTTCGTGATGCCCAAATCGCAGAACCACAGGTCGCCAGACATCTCAGCAAAGTAGCAACAGCTTCGGCTCTCGCACGTATGCTATACAGAGACTTATGCTGCACAACAACAAAACAAGGCTCGGCTAGAAGTTCCCAGATGGCAGCCAAGCCATACAACTTCAACGCCGCCTGGAAATATTTCGTTTCCAGGATGACGACGTCTCCTTCCACCCCCTTGAGATAAAAGGCGGCTAGCAACACAGCAAAGGCCACCCCCAGGTAGACCGAGATATGCGCTAGGTTTACAATCGCCTGCATCCTGCCCGCGGCGGTCCTCGCGTCCACGTGACCCTCCGGCACTTTCCCATCCTTGGGCTGGCTTCCACCTTCGGATTCTTCGGGTTGCCTCTGGATGGCGACGCGCAGACTTTCTCTCGCAAAGAATAGGACCGAGATTGAGTAGACCTCAAGTTGGGTTGAGATGCCGAAGATCTCTGGGGATAGATAGCGTAGCAGTATCTGGTTGACGACGAATGTCAAAGCTCGGGAGCCGACTTGGAGACCGATCAGTAAGGTTGCGCCGCCGGTGGAGGCATTTGAGAGCCTTGAAGAGGAGGCATCTTTCTTTTCTTCTGGCGAAGAGCCAGGTTTGGAGGTCATTGGTGGTGTTGGTGGACTTTTTTTGCGTGAACAGGTTTGGACAGCATGGAGGTTTATTACCTTTATTGCTCGTTCTCGTTAAGCGTTAAGTCCGAAGTTTCGGCTTTGTCTGCGGCTTTCGGCTGTGGATCCGGATTCAGGGGCGTTGGTTGTGTCAGACCTTACGAACTGTATGACAAGACTTTCCTCACGAAGAATCGACCCATGCCCATAATCCTTTGATAGATACTTCGACTGCCAATTAGACTGAGAGTGAATGTCCGAGAATGATATTAGGACAAGCTACCATTTTCCAGCTATGATTCGTGTGCTTTAGGCTTCAGCTTACATCCACGTCAAACGCAATCAAATGAGATGAAATCCAGAGCGTTAACAGCCGCCAGCTTGCACCTCTCATAATAGACCATTCAAATCGACAATTCCGTAGCGTTCGTAGAGATACTCATATACACCAATGCCTGTTGGTGGCGCAAACGCCATGCATTTACTCGCAAATATCAAAGCCAAGGCAGTGGGCCTTTTGCCAACGAAACTCAAAAGGAACGCTAGGAACCAGTTTCCGAACCAATCGTCACAGCAATCAAATTTGCTACCACCTCTCAAGCCTGTGAAGCTCCCGCGGATATTTCAAGACCACTCCTATGCTCTACACGACCAGGGATGGACCAAAGTCACATATCACGGACCACACGACGACTTACAGCGCGCGTCCCAAGCCCTTTTCGAGGCTAGTCGAGATTTCTTCGATTTACCGACGAGCCGGAAGGAAGACTTTCGGACAAGGGCGGGGACCGAGGAAGGATGGAATCATGTCCAGGGCGAGAAGCAATTCATCACGCTTCGAAGTTTAGAGAAGACCCCGCCGGGACTGAAGGATGCCGCGGAGGCGTATTGGACTGTGGCTGGGAGCTATCTGGATGAACTGCTGAAGCGTATTTCCGAAAGCCTAGGCCTTCCTGCCGAAGCTTTGGGGGTTTATTCGGAGCCATGCCGAAGGCTGGGTGGGAAGAAGACGGCGACACTGTTACGGCTGTTTAGATATGAGAGCACCGAGACCAATGAGATCAAGACCGTCGCCGAACGTACGTACAGAGCACCGAACGCACCCGTGCCGACGATTCTGAGATGGACTGACGTTTCTTTCCACAGCACATCGAGATTTAGGCTTATTATCCCTTGTCGTTGGCGACACGCCCGGGCTCGAATGCTGGGAGCGCTACGCCAAACTTTGGTTCCCCATAGAAAAGACCTTCGAAAGCCCGGCCGCCAGCGTCATGGTGGGCCGCCAGCTCGAGCGTCTTTCCAACATGAGATATCGATCTGGAGGTCATCTCGTTCGCTCCTATCCCGAAGAAACCGCGCGCTCATCCTCGTCAGACCCGTCCGGTCCTCCCCGGTATCGGTACTCGATTGTATTTGTGCTACGCGCACACTCCCCGGTCCCCGTCAATACCGACGAGCTCACTACCAGTATCACGGGTCCCTTTCAGACGCCGTTGAATGGCATGACGGCGGGCGAGCTGTTTCAGGAGATCCACTCGGCGCACTTCAACATCAACACCAATGTGGAGGAGAGGAACAAACAAAGGGAGAATCTGGCCTCGAAGAGATCAAAGACCAAGGCCGCCGAGGCAGCTCATGATCATCCGCGATGCCCTAGCTTAGAAATCTCGCTTAGAAATCTCGCTTAGAAATCCCTCGTGGAGAAGATATCGCTTTATTTACTCTCTGAATATCAATCAACATGGTTCTCATGTGACATCTAACAGGCTCATGGAGGCTCCCTTGCTATCCCGAATTATCTGACATTATGCGACGTTCGCTAGAAGATCCTCCACACCACGACGACCTCGAGGACGCCGAGCCGTTGACGGCGGACCACCGCTTTGGAGCACCCTTGTTCCCTCCTCTGTTCATTGTTCTGAAACGAAAGAGACGACATGCTCCTATCCATCCCAGCGAGGACACCGAAGCCGATCCTGCTGGAAATCCGGGGATATCTTAGCGACGCATCTGACGCCTCCGCGGAGCCATCCCATCCAGGAGGAGAGGACGCCGAGGGTGGACCCGCTCTCGTATTTTTCGCCCCTCCGAGCTTCTCGTGGATTTCTTAGGGCCCGACGACGAGAGCCAATGGCGTGCGGGCCTGGTCTTTGCAACTGCCGACTCGTTGGAGAGGGACCGCGGTGCAGGTGCCCACCCCCTTAGGGTGGGTCTGGAGAATAGCCGATTAGCCACGCAAGGGTGACGGGGATATACGACACCACGATGTGCAATGCGCCTGGATGCTGATCGTTAACATTATGTTTGGCAACGCATCTATCAATCCCCTGCTCGTCAGCCTAGGTGTGTTTTTAAGTATATATTTATTTATGGAGTTATAGTAGCTAGAGATACGTTTCGCCTACCTCGTGCTACTATTACTATTTAAATTCCTACTATAACGCCACACTATATAATCACTATTCCGATAAAAAGATCATGGCAATTAATACGGTCATTGAAAAAAATTGAAAAAAAAAAATCCATGATAATACGACCGTCGGGTGTCAAGATCTTAATTGTTTAGTGGGTGATGTCGTAGGCGGCTCCAAAAAAAACTTGACAATCCTAGTTTCACCATAAACAAATCATAGGCTGACGAGTAATGGTGGTAATGGGAATTCTTTGGGCCTGTTAATGCTTTCATGTCCTAACTAGACCGCTCTGAAACGACTTTTCCCATCACCTAAAAAGGCACCATGTCTACGAGTCCCGGCCACTCCACTAGTCACACATCTCGAATCTCATGCTCGTCGTTCCCATCATTGCATCTTCTCGTACGTCGCCATCAATGAACCTAATTTAGTTAGCACATTTTCCATAGGGAATTACTAGTAGAAGATAACCCACCAATGAAAGTTGTCACCAAGCGACTTCGGACCTGGCAAATATCTTCTGGGACCAGCCAAATTGTAGCGCCCATCTTTCTCGCAATACTAATACTGAGCTTGGCGTTCATGTATGCATCGTCATCTGTTCTTCCAGGAGTGACCAAGTCATAGTCGACGTAGCTGCTCTTCATGCCGCTTAGAACATCGAGGAGATAGACACCTTGACCAATCCCTGAATCTTTGAAAGACCGAACAGATGAATTCTTTCCGCCTTGTTGTGTCATTCCGTTCGCCCATTTGACCATCTCAGCGTCAGAAATTTCGCGTTTTCCTAGTCGCTGGGCGAGCGCGGAAAGCGTTTCAGAAATGTCTTTGCGCATGAGTTGCCAGACAAGGCCCAATGTCAATGTACGTTGGCCATCCGTGATGTCTGCACCTTGAACACCAACCAGTGAGAAGCGGTTTTGCTTTCCGAGCTCAATCGCGTAGTTGGTATTTTCCACTGCCTTGAATCTCGACATCTCGTTGCCATTGGTTGGAACTTTGTTGACATGACGCCAATTTACCGACCTCTTAATAACCTTATCATAGGCCTGTAGAAGAATCGTACCGTCCCGTAAATCATCATAGAGTGAGTTGACTGCAGGTTGGACATCGAGACTGTTGAGCCACAAAGTGAAAACTCTCGCTTCTCGTTCGCCCTCTGCATCGAAATCGTCGACTTGAAGCTTCTCCTCCTCGGTGATTGGATCCAGCGCAGGGTGAGTATTGAATAGGTTTGCGACGAATGCAAGGTTGAGTTTTGGATTTCCCGCTACAAGAGAAGATGGAGTGAGGAACTTCCTGCACCCAAGAGCATCCGCGTTTTGTAAGACTTGCTCGGCTCTTTGATGAAGGTCTCGGGTTTGTAGAGGACCACGGGTGCATTGATCTGGTGCAATTTGAGCGAGTAAAACCGTGTAATTTTCTGCATCCTTCACATCCGTGGAGAAGTTTGCAACTCTATCAGAAATGTCAGCTCGACTTCAAAGTAGCGCTGCACCGTGTCCTACCTGCGAGGCCAATTTGCCGCTTTCAAGTGGTAGTTTACCCATCTCAGGAGAATCTGCTCCGGTGGTAGTCTCAGAAACTGCTCGAGTGTCTCATCCTCTTCCAACAGTCGGTACAGTTCCGGATGCAACTTGATATCAATCTTGCCTAGGAGTCCTCTGCGGATAACCTGCCAGATCAATCCGAGAATGAGATGCTCTCGGACTTCAATCATATCTCCACTACCGATGTTCACAACAGAACAGCCAATACCCTTTGCGGATTCGATGACAATATTGTTGTTCTCAGTCATATGGAAGGCATTCAAGGTCTTGATTTTACGTCCAGGGCGATTTAGAACACGCTCATCGATAGTATCAGGCACGCTGTCGTTGATCAGTTTTGCCAAGACAAGTCCATCTTTGCACTCGTCGAACATTTCAAAAGTATCTGTAGGGAACGGTAGTCGCGCGCCAATATCCTCATCGCCAGCCAATACCGCATTGATATGGCGGGTAAACTCTGTTCGCTCATCCTCGTTGATGGTGTGGGTGACGTTTGCGGAAGAGCCTTGAACTTGGATTCGTCCACTAACACTGCCCTTGGAAGCATGTCCACCGCCTGTTTGTTGAGATACCACTCCGCCTCGGCTTGGAGTCGTCGGGCCCGTGGACATGCGCTGTTGAGCAGGAGACGAATCGCGGAGTTTTGCGACAAGCTAGAGGCCCATGTTAGCTATCAGTCGCATCGCGCATTCCAAAATAACTTCTTACTCCGACGTAGTCATCAAGCTCAACTCTTCTGGAAGAATCGAGTTCGACCTCCTTTAAAGCCTGCCTGACCACGTCATATGGTTGTCTTTCGCTGGTTTGGGTTGCCTTGATGGCCGTGGCTTCATCGATATATCCCTTGTCGTCCATATCAAGCTTTCGAAAGGCATCCTGCAGACCAAAGATCTCATCCTGTTGGAATTGAGGATACTTCCTAGAGTGAATGGTTAGCCGTGTCCAGATTGATGTCAAGGCTGAACGTTCTCCCTGGCTTACCTCACGAGTTTGATGACATTCATCCTGGGGTGCTAGAGCTGTAGTCGAACTTGGCAGTCTCGAATTGGGAGAGTACTATCGGTGGCCGAGTATGCGCTGGTCGAACAATGGCAATGTGAAGTGTGTTGCAATTCTTTTGCTATGCCAAATCCGCCGTCGCCGGGTGGAGGTGGATCGTGGTTGGAGACAGCGCTGCGGGGTCGGAAGGATTGGGTAGAAGCTGGTTGTTTGGTAGAAAGAGGAATGTTGGCAGCTCTTTCTCTGACCAAGGTTTGATGATTCACCAGAGGAGAAAACCAAGCGCAAATGAAACCAAATCAAAAGGGGTTGTGATACGGAGTACAGTACAGTATAGTGCAGAATGGGGATGGAATATTATCAAGGAGAGAAGGCCTTGTGGTCTCGCTTCGAATGCGAGTGACCCCGCCACACATGTCCCAAGCCAAGACTTGCGTCACTTCTGTTGTCTTGTCGGCTGTCGTCTGTCGTCTTGCGTCTGTCGTCTGTCGTCTTGCATCTTTTGTCTGTCGTCTTGCGTCGGTCGTCTTGCATCTGTTGTCTTGTCGTCTTCCGTCATTCTGCGAACGAGGACAACATATCAATAGGAATTAGTAACATTACAGTCACCTTACACTAGTTTCGAGGATGCGACATCGTCGTCAAGGCTACGAAGAGTTGTCGCCCTCTTGTCGCCTCATGCTGACGACCAATGTGCCCAACCACGTCATCAAGCCTCCAGGCACCTCTTTGCGAGCGCTGCGCGAACGAAACGAGTCCTTTCTCGAAGCGGAATACTGTATTGCGAGTCTGTTTCGTAGCGAAGCAAGGCAGCCAGCCACTCGATCTGAGAGTCCCAGGGGCGAAGTGCAAGCAGACCGTAGCCGGTGGCCGAACCGCGCGTCTAGCTCGAGGGAAGTCCCATGCTGGACGCCGTGCACAGGAAACACGTCTCTTTCTTCCGCGATGCGGGATTCTTTGGTTTGGATATCTATATGTGGATATAAATCCAAGCGAGGGAGCCTCTGACAACAACGGCACCGAGGTCTCCAGGTACTCGATACGAGGCGTGCTATTCGTTCCTATCCGATGCCCGTCCAACCCCTCCCCTCAAAGCATCATAAGATAGAATCGCGTTGGCTACTGGCTGGTAAGTGTATACAACGAGGACCTGGACTTCCGAGTCCATGGTTCGTTGGATAGGCAGGTGTTGAGACGCATCTTTCCCCGTTTAGAAGGACTCTTTCCTACTCCAATATGGATACATCTATATGTAGCTTTTCTTTGTGTTCGCCACGTAGAGCCACTCACCCACGCTATCTTCTTTGAGTCCGGCATGGAATCCATACACTTTGAGTGCTTGGACTCACTCGGATAGCGGAGAGCAATGTCCCTTGCTTTAGCTTTAGATACTCGCCATTCTTCTGGTTTTTGAGCGAGTAATTGCGATTTGGACAAAATACGTTGCCGAAGATCTACATCTCCTCCCACATCCTCATAGTCATCCATTCTCCTTTTCTAACGTGGAAGCTACTTGCGTTGTTACATCAGATGGCCCTACAGTGCCTAGAAAACGTTGATCGATCACCTCTTTAATGTACAGTTGTACAGTAGAGAGACAAGTCCTTGAGGAACAGTGTTGTACATGTATCCTCCGAGATTTCAATGTCCTTCACTCATCAACTCTTCCACTCAAAAGGCCGAAAGAGCCCTATCCCTTTGACAACACGTACCTTGCGAGTCAGAGCCACTGATTAGCTGTGGGAAGGCTTCTGCCTTCTTCAGTCTCTCTCGGCCTCATCTTGGATGACTTCATTCTCCTCAGAATGTTGATTGATACCGACTCTTCTGATGGTTTCGATTCAGGAACTGTTCTCTGTGATGTACAGTACACATACGGCACAGCTGAATGATCAGTGGGTTGCCACCACCATCAAGCATCCCTTCTCCTGCCGAGCAGGCTGCCTCCTTGACCATGCTATACTGTACTTGTACAGTACATGTGAGCAACCCTATGAGATCTCCACCTTGAGGTAGACCTCACTTTGGCATCTGTTCATGGAACAGGTATCCCACCACATCAACGGCTCGTGCCAAAGCCAGCATTCAGCAAAGCGTCTGACAGCTCCTGGGGGGAGTCCTTAGCCTTGCCATGGGGCTGTCAGCCTGGCGTTTGCGAGGAGGTTCGATCCCCACCATCATTCCATCGGATCGAATAACACAACATGAATCGAAACATGCTTGATTGGAGACATATTCCCACTTCGAGGTCACGAGACAGATTTCCACCCATCTGGACCCTGGCCCTCGGGCACCAATCATGGGCGAGGGAAGCTGAACCCCCCGTCGAAGTATATCTTGAACGACGGCGCTTCTCCTTTCTCCTTTCTCCTGATCCTCGGAACCTCGTTCACAGCCCAACCAGAGACTGCATCCTGCGCAAACCAACGCTGCTTTGAAGCGGTGGCCGCCTTATTGCCAGACCATTATGGGAATGTCGATGTGTAAAAGGCACAAGTCATCAAAGCGCACTTTACGTAACCCGTCGCTCCCCCGTGCATCTGGCACTGCACCATTACGAGACGCTCACTCGTCAAAGATATGCCTTGCGTATCGCCGTTACTTGACAACACCCGTTCAACCATCAAGAATCAAGATCTCACGACGATAAGGACATGCAACTGGGAATGCCGGTATGCGTAGAGCTTGAGTAGCCTCCGCTGGCCCTGCAGTCGGCCGAAACCCTCGATCCATAGAGATCTCTGGATTCACGGCTGGCTCCAATCCATTGACAAATCTTGTTGCTGTTATTTGCAGGTCTGGCTGCAATAATTATGGCTCCGACACCACTCGGAGGCAAATCTCCATGGACGGAATCGTAACCGTCATACATTGCCGATATTAATGGCCCCATCTGGTGCAGGTATTCGTTGTTCATCGCTTTACGTCTCAATTGCTGTTTGTACCTTGTCCATATTACCAACGCTTCTGTCATACCATCAGAGATATCGATGTCCGCTGGCGGACAATTAGATCGGTGCGTGGACGGATGGGATATCTGGAGGCTTCCTTTTATGGTCAATTCTCCTTGACATTGGAAAGTCCACAACGTGAATTGCAAGTGGTTTGAATTGCCGTACCATACCATGGACATCACGGACGACTCGCAGGATTCCAAGTCCTGGCTACCCAAATTCTTCCAGGTGAAGACTTCTTCGCCTTCAACCACCCCACCAAACGAGCGTGAGCCTCTCCTTCCCAAACCAATTGATCCTCAGTCGGCATCTTCTTCAGCAACAGAAGGGGAAACATATGAAGTCGATGAGGATATATCCCCAACTAAGCAATGGCTCGCCGAATTCCTCCTCCTACTTCGAGGCTCCGTGCCAGTAATACTTGCATATACGCTCCAGAATTCGTTACAAACGATATCCGTGTTGATTGTGGGGAGATTGAGCCCGGAGGCGTTGGCTACGGCGGCATTCAGTTACATGTTTGCTATGTCGACGGCATGGCTCATTGCATTAGGAGGATCTACCGCTCTTGACACATTAGCTTCTTCGACATTCACTGGAAGCAAGAACCCACATGATCTTGGTGTGCTACTACAACGGTCCTTTCTCGTCTTGACTGCATTCTACGTCCCAGTCGCCGTATTATGGGCATGCTCTGCACCCGTCTTCCGCCTGCTAGGCCAGGAAGAATATATCTGCGTGGATAGCGCCAAGTTCCTTACGGCTCTAATACCGGGAGGACTTGGATATATCTACTTCGAAGCAATGAAGAAGTACCTCCAGGCACAAGGTGAGTGCTCTAGGGATGGTCATGGTTGTAGATCAATGCTAACACTCCAAAAGAGATCATGCGTCCAGGAACATACGTGCTCCTCATAACCTCTCCTATGAGCGCTGGCCTCAACTACCTCTTCGTCTACACATTCGAGCTCCACCTTGTCGGTGCTCCCCTTGCCACCGGTCTCTCATACTGGATATCCTTCCTCCTTCTCCTCTCCTACTCCCGCTTCGTCGCCGGTTCCCGCTGCTGGGGTGGATGGTCTCGAGCATGTCTCCAGAACATGTCAACCTTCGCGCGCCTCGCTGTCCTCGGTGTGGTACATGTTGGCACAGAATGGTGGGCTTTCGAGATTGTTGCTCTTGCTGCAGGACGCCTGGGCACGATTCCTCTCGCTGCTCAAAGTGTGATCATGACTACGGATCAAGTTATGAATACCATACCCTTTGGCATTGGTGTTGCGGCTTCTGCTCGCGTGGGAAATCTTCTTGGAGCAAGGAATGCAAAGGGGGCTGCTAGAGCGGCTAATGTCGCTGCTTGGTTGAGTATGTTCATGGGCACGCTGGTGCTGATCGTCTTGATGGCCGTGAAGGAGTTCTACGCAAAGATCTTCAATGATGATGTTGACGTTATCCATCTCACTGCTGAAGTCATGCCATACGTTGCTCTGTTCCAGATTGCCGACGGACTGAATGGAAGTTGTGGTGGCAGTCTTCGAGGCATGGGGAGACAGCATATCGGTGCAGCTGTCAACATAGTCAGTTACTACATGGGCGCTCTCCCACTTGGGATTTGGCTGGCGTTCCACGGTTGGGGCCTTGCTGGCTTATGGGTTGGGCAGTGCATTGCGCTATATCTGGTTGGAGCGATCGAATGGATCATTGTGGCATGGAGCAACTGGGACCATCAAGTCAAGAAAGCGTTTGAGAGGATGGATAGTCCGGAGAGAGTTGAAGCGGGAGATGCAGGAGTCTTCCCTAAAGGTCCGACAAATGGCAATGGCGGTGTAGTCTCCACAGAGCGACTTGCTGTTTGAACGATGCCGAAGGAGTCGACCACAATTACGATGCAATGATATAACGACTTCACTGGTGACATCCCTGCCTCTTGATCATAGAATTAGTGTTTGGTGTGCAGTACATAAAATATGGCAACTTCGAATAACCCTAGATCCAAAATTCCCATTTGCGTTGGAGTCAGGAGCCAGGACCGATGGATGTTGAACCTCATGGGGACGTCAATTCAATGCCACGGGTTGTTGTTAGGACCAGATGATTGGGGCTTGTTCGAGATTCCTTTGTTGGAGTCGCACACCAGGGCACTCGAGCCCTCACCGGGTGGGTGGTGGCCCTCGTACTTGTCCTCCGCAAGGTCGCACTCTCGTTTTCTTATTCCTCCGTACAGCACAGCACAGCACAGTACTACGTATTGCCCCTTCCCCCTTTCGTGCCCCGTTCCCCTTCGCGCCTCGCCTAATGATCTTTAGCGACGGGAGTACTTCACCTGAATCTGGCCTGACGGACGAGGCAGCCCGCAACCACCCGCAACCACCCGCAGGTTCCTCGCACGGAGGTATGATTTGCGTCAGAGTCGGCTTCCCACCCGTCGCGCAGTGCACCCAGCGAATGGGGGGTTGATTGTTCCATGTATATACGGGGCGTGGGCCTGGACCTGGGCGCCGGACTGCACGACGAATCGGGGTCGGTGCAGAGGTAATCATTATTGGAGTGCGAAGTCAGGCGTACTAGAGCTGGCCAGATCTGTGGTGTTGGGCGATGTCCGGGGGGGAGCGATGGGGATGGGGTGGTGAGAAGGGATGGGGGTTGGTGGGAGAGATCGGGGCTGGGTGTACAGGGGTGGATAATGGTTCATGTATACTTCGTATATGAAGGCGTGATTGGAAGGATGATTATCTCTTCCTGCTGTCTCACATCTTCCAGGTGAAGGGAAAGCGTGCAATATCGAGAGAAGGCACAATGACTTCTGCGTCTTTCATAATAGCCATTAACGCATACCTGTCGTAATATATACACTCTAGAACATTATTCTTCAAATCCAAAAGTCAGCATACTCGACACATACCACCCATTATTCGTCGTCAGCTGTCTCTCGCTTGTCGCACAACCCCTGATAACCTGGTAAGACGCCTCGTTTTTACAAAGCGTTCTCTTCTTATTCAGACAACCGGCGATGGCATTTCCCGCTGTCTGGCCTTCGGTATATGCCCCTAAAGAATGTATTAGTATCGCCAAAAGGGAAATTTCCGAATGGATGAGAGAACAAACCCTGCAAGAAGCCAAAATAAGAAACACTGGTCGCCTCCCCGGCAAACCACAATCTCCCTAGGTTTGCTCGTAGATTCTGATGCGTCTCCAGACTCATCCCAGGTGGCCAATTCGAATAGCTACCATATGCCCAGGGTTCCATGCTCCAGCGTGGATACATGAAATCAACTGGATCAGGGATATCATTTCCAAACATCTTCCTCAGCACAGCCATGACCTCTACTTTCGTGGCGTCGTCCGATTGTTGTTCCGCGCGGTATGATTGAGAGTACACCACCGTGACGAAGAAGATCCCCGAACCTGGGATAAAACCTGGCGCTGAGAGGGATTGGAAGACGGGATACCAACCACGTTCGATGGGATCGGCATAGAGGAAGAACTGTGTTGTTGGATCATCGCCGTGTTCCCAAAAGAACGTCCCGTCAGCAGCGGGTGGGAATTGGAAGAAGATTTTGGTGTAGGTGCCCATTTGCATGCCTTCGATCCCTGTCTGTTTCCACGCTGGTAGTACTGGGGTGAATTCCACGACGTCGTTTTGGAGGACACCGAGACTGAAGGTGCAGATTGCGTAGTCGGCTGTGATACAGGAGCCGTCTGCCATGGTGACTGTGACAGAATTTGAGGAGTACGTTATAGATGTTACGTTTGTGGAGAGGCGAAGTCGGGTGTCGTTTGGTTTAAGGAATGTATAGGCTTCGCTTTCGATGAAGTAGTTGAAGCCTCTCTGGTCGAACACGAAATTGTTTTCGTCGCTAAATTGGTAAAAGGTGTCATTGTAGTTCTGGTAAATTCAGGTTAGGGGTGATCTTCCTGCTAATACTGCTAAGAATCACTTACCACAATAGACCACGTCTGACTCGACTGATCGGGAGAATAAGCATATTCCCAATCACACGACCACCATTCCGCGGCCTGTTTCCTCACATCCTTCTTTGGCTTCCAATCCGCGATACTCAACCCCGTCCTCATCGTCCGATCCTGATAATTCTGCGTAAGAATCGTCCCAGCATCTTGTTCCACGGTCGTATACGCAGTCTCATAATCATCAATCATGCCCGCAAAATCCGCAGCTCCATTCTCATCATACGTCTGAATCATCGAATAATTCGAATACGTATTCGTCAGTCCCCATTTCTTCGCCAGCGTCCATATGGGATTTTCCGGACCTCCTTCTGAACCTAATCCCTGGACCCAATTCGCGCCCAGTTCCACGGTATATGGCTGACCGGTGGTGGCATTCTTCCCGAACGTGGTGTGCTTGACCCGCCCGCCGATGTAATCATTGACATCGACAATGATGAAATCCGAGATGGAAGCATTGCTCAAGGCCTGAGCTGCAGCAATCCCACTCACGCCAGCTCCGAGAATGGCAACTTTGGTTCGAGTGCAGGTGCCGTTACTCGGGGGGACCGGTGTGGCGACGGCGGGGTGGAGGAGGGGCAGAGATAGGAGGAGCAACTTGCTCTTGCACCAGACAGACCTTGCCATTTCCAAATAGACCAAGAAGAAGGACAAGCGGAAGGACGAGCCGAAAGGGAAACAATGGCAAGGAGGGGGAACTCACATTGTACATATACACATGGAGAACGAAAATATCCATGTCGTTGCAATCTAAAGTTCGCAGGTTCCTGCATCTCTCGCGCAGGCCGATAACGAGGGAACGGCTATCGCCTGTCTAGAAATGGTTGCTATATCGTCCAGAGTAACTCGAGCATGAGGGGGAAGTGCCAGTCCGGATGACAAAGTGCCAAAGAAAGTAGTACGACCACGGTGGTACTTCGTACAGTAGCACCATGTGGTAGATACTGTACGTTGTAACTGTACGTTGTAGACAAGACTTGGTGTCCCTCGTTGATCGCCGACGGTAGCGGTCCCAATATGGAAGGCCCTTGCGAAGGATGGCATCTTCAGATCCTCCTCTCTCTTTAGTCGACTCCTTGAGTCTTGCTGCCAAAGCATGGGAAATGCCAATCATCAAATGGACGCGATGCGGATGGACATGCTTCTTATGGACGACATCCCACGATGGACGATTCGACGACGTGGATCTCGTCAGGTACCAGGCCCACGACCGAGGATCGTCCAATCTATCCAAAGCACAGGTATCGAGGCGACCACGACCCCTGCTTGTCAATATCTCCCATCACGGAAAAGTTCCTCGTGTTTGTTGGCCCTCGTCCACATGTGTGACAGTGTGAGACGGTTTGACGAAGCGTGACGAAGTGTGACCTGGTGAGCATGTGTCGGGAAAGAGTCGGGATCGACAATTAAGCCCACGTATCTCGGCGTACAGTACAACATTGGAGGCTGGGAGATACTGTGCTCAGATGCTCCGTACGGGAATAAAAATGTCATACAGGCACAGGGAGGAACGCGTCACCACAATCTTACTTAGTACGGTGCTCTCCGTACCGCTCGTCTTTGCGGAACGAGTTGGCAAGGCAGAGTTTCAGCTTATCTGCAGAGACGGATATCATCCTATCTTTCCCTGCTATGATTGGAACTCTCAGGGATGGAAGGACAGTGAATGGCACTGAATGCGGTCAGGATGATATTATGAAGTATATACTTCTCTCTCCTGATCTTTCCAAAATATACATTACAAAGGATTGGCATGGTAGCACCTTGTATTGAATCGTGATACCAGTGAAACCGAAGCCCAAAAATTCCTGTCCACCGCCCTGTTCCTGGGTATTCTTCAAACCGCCTGGTCGTATCTACCTTTCACCCCGCAATTTGTACTCCCTTTTGAAAGACACATGTCGTCCTGTGCATCCCGCGTGCTCACTGCTCCGTCCCACATCTGGAACCGCACTTGAGGAGTTATCGTCTCTCGGGAGCATGTCTTTGGTGGATGTCATCTCTGCTGGCAGCACGTGTGCCCCCGATAGTCTAAGGATGCTGGAAACATCTTTGCAGAGACCCGGATGAGATGTGACGTGTGGCGCTTGAGCTTTTGATGGTCCTCCTCTCTTCCCTCTTATGAATTCGTGTGCCCCGTGGTGTCCCCAAACCCATGGTGCCTTTGCTCAAATGTTTGACTCGAAGAGGTGCCCGTGCGAGAGTGTTCCAGATTAACATCTTCGAAAGGGATTTCGCTGAGAGGTGTCTTGCCGTCCGAGATCACACCGTCTTCCTCGTCCCGAGGATTTACGATCGCGAATGGTGAATGGCGCGACGGCAGCGACTGTTCATAGGAAGGAGGAGGAACATCGCCTGTCGGTATCATTTGAGGTGTATGCTGGCGTTGAAGAGCTGGTTGCTGTATATTCTGCAGAGGCAGGCCGCCTCCATGCGTAGGCGCAGGTGTTTGGTGACTTTGATTAGACCCGAGGCCACGGCGTGAGTTCTTCGGAGCCATGCCTCTTCTTTTGTTCCGAATTCCACAGCATCCGCAACAAAACCATGCCGAGAAGACAATGATCATCACCACTCCAATCAGGATCGATATGGCGACAATAGCCTTCAGACCACCACTCATCTCCTCCCACGTCGATTTATCGTCTGGCTCTGGTGTGTAAGGAGGTGGTGTGACTTGCGCTCGATCTGGAACTATGATAGAAATGATGTCGCGTATCGACGTTGGGAAGGTGTCTGTGGGAGCCATCGTGGTATTCTGCGCCGTGTACGGAGTCTTTTAAGGTAGACCATGCGATATCTCTGACAGTTCGGAGCTAAGGTATCGAAGTGAGTTTTACCGCAGACAGGACAAGAGGCAGGAGCGCAGGAGAGAAATGTAGAGCACGACGTTGGGACAGAAGATGAGGATGAGGATGAGGATGAAAACAAAAGCGCGAGATCAGGAGCCTTTTCTTGCGAGCAACAGACCATGTCCAAACGCAAGAGATCGTCTAGTACGAAAAGAGTCTCGATCTTACCGCAGCAGAAAACAGGAGAGATGACGGGCTGGGGCTGAACGATTTTGAATTTCTTGTGCTCGCCGCTCAACACATGCATCGAGGCGCAGCCCACCAGACGATTTCGCCCTGGACTCTGGACTCTGGAGGCTGGAAACAGGCTTGAGAAGGAACCGACCCTGTCGACAAGGGGATTTTGGAATCTGAGAAGATCGCCTACCAATGGAGTGGGAAGGGAGTACGTATACGGCGGCTGCAGGTGCTTCAGCAGCCACAGTATTGAATCATCGTACTCCGTAAATCAATGTTAATTTTGAATCTTGCGCAAAGGGAGAAGCGTTGTCCGCCTTTTCTTCGGTTACTCGTGGGAGGGATCCTCCCGTTAACCTTGGAAGCCTTGGAAGCCTTGGAAGCCTTAGAAGCGAGGCCAAGTTCCCAGGAGTGCAGGTCTCATATAAATAGATCACATGACAGGAGTCACAGGACTGGAGACGCAAGCTAATGTGAGTCCTTGTTGCCTAAGGCATTACCCGTGGTTCAGGCAGGACAATTTATTACAACACCCCCCATCCATCACCCGTCCTTCTTTCATCCATCCTCGTTCCCACGCCCTTGCTTTCCGACCCTCGTGCTCTATATCTCTTCGTGGTCCTCGACGCTGTCAATCATCTTGCTCAACGGGCCCTTCTTGACCATCAAGCTCATGATCTCGTACAGAGCATCGGCAGCGGCCATCGTGGTGTGTTCCGCATTGGTGTCATATGCAGGCGCTACCTCTACAATGTCAGCAGCAATGAGGTTGATGCCTTCCAAACCACGGAGGATCGTTCGGAGTTCGCGAGTTGACCATCCGCCAGTCTCAGGGGTTCCAGTTGCGGGCGCAAATGCAGGGTCGAGAGTATCGATATCAAGGGATAGGTAGACAGGTTTGGTGGTACCAACGCGGTCGAGGATTTTCTTGATGATGCCGTCCATACCAATTGTGTCGATTTCTCGCGCCTCGACAATTTCAAAGCCACAATATCCGTCGTTCTCGTAATCGCTTGGGCCGCTCAAAGTTGTTCGGATACCAGCGTGGATGTTGGTGTCATTTGCAAGTAATCCCTCTTGCGCAGCATGGTAAAAGTATGTGCCATGGTTGATGCTAGCAACCTTGCTTGGGGACCCGCCGAACACCTTGGGCTTCCATGTATCGAGATGGGAGTCGAAGTGTATCACTGAGACTGGACCGTAAGCGCGATTGATGGATCGAAGGAGCGGCAAAGTGATGGTATGATCACCACCGAGAGTGATCAGCCTTGGAAGTGTCTTTCCGTTCTTCGCAGGGCCCTTCTTCTTTGCATCAGTAGCAGGGGTGCGAGTGAGGAGGGCATTGTGTCCCTCCTCGATTTGGTGGAGCGCCCAAGTGTTGTCGTATCTATAAGACGTGAGCTACTTTCTACCTACGTATTTGGAAGCCACTTTATACATACGATGTCACCGGGATGTCTCCACAGTCTAAGACGGTCGCCCAGCTGTTGAAGGGATTTGTGGCTAGTGGTACATTGTACCCTCCACTAAATCCAACTCTGCGTGAGCCTATGCATTCGGACGGCGGGCATTAGCCTCCATGCTGGTTGGGAAAACTAACTAGAGATTGAGGCGACGAGAACCTTGACGGATTCCGGAGGGTCCAAAGCGTGCCCCTGGTCTGTATGAAGTTCCGGTGTCGAATGGAGCCCCTGTTTTGGTTTTAGCGACAGCACCTTGCGGGTCGTTCATGGCATATATATATCTCTTTGCACGTACCGATAAATGCGATGTCGAACTTTTGCTCATCCGATGCTAGGCATGGGAAATATGGCAGACGACCGAAGGTTGAAATGCCAGAGAAGACCGAGTCGGCCTGCGAAAGTCAATTGCCTTGCAGATCAGGCAATCGGATGCCAACTCACCTGAGTTCCTCCATCCCCAGGGAGAGCATTATACCAAAGGGCCTTGTGGGGACCCGCGATGGGGATTTGGTGCTCGTGGTCGCCGTGTGCGAGTGCACCAGTGGCCAGGAATGTGGCAGCGAGGATATTTGTCAACATGATTGCTCGCAGAACAAAGCCGATTGATTCAATTGAGGGTCAATTGAGGTGAAAGGTCATTCCACTCTCAGGGCGGGAAGGAAACTATATGAAGATGCTGCGTTGGCATTGCTTCAACCCACCGTCGGCGTCATGTTGACTGTGCGATATTACAGGTCTCGAGCATGGCCTAGGTAGTCTGGGTTGGGATAACTTATCCCCTCCCGAAGCCGGTCTGACAATGTCCTATCTGGTCGGCAGTTTGTTTATAAAGTCCTTGCGCGTTACCTCATAGCTCCATTCGGCATTGAACATGCCATTGTTCTATGTAACTGGAGGGGAATCAGGGCTCCGTCGAATGGATTTGGCCATGCCGGGGCAGAGATAAAGGGACTGGAGGAAGAAGGAATAGTAGATGCCGTAATAAGGAAAGGAGCATGAATAAGTGGAATGCTTAGTAGGAGCATTATCAATGGCCTCGAGAGTTTCCAATTGGTACTGTGGATTTAGTAATGAAGAGGTCATGAACGTTGTCAACGCAGGTCGTAGTTGTCGACAGGGGTAGGCAGACGTACTTGAGGATTGGGTGAGGTAATCGATGATAAGAGTGAGGGGAGCCTTTATCGGGGTGCAGCGCCGCTTGAAAGAACCCAGCCCCTGGGGAATAACGGCGATGAGATTTTGGTGGGGCAAAGCGATCTTTGGGAGCCTCGCGGCGATCCGGGGGCCAGGCTGAGAGGGATTCCTCGGGAGCCGGCCGTGGAAGGACAACAATTTCTGTTGTCATGTCCATGAATGGCCGTCGCGTCTCCCTTCCTCGACCTTTTCCGGAGAACCCCACTCCGCGGGAACGTCAATGAGATACCGTCCTTCGAATCGAAAGAAGTCCTTGGTTGACTACCCGAGTAATAAGGGGCCCGTTTGGTTCACTTTCCAGGATTTAAATACCAGTATTTGTGGCCAGTATTTAAACACTGGTATTTAAATCCCAGTATATACGATTTTTCCAACACTGGAAAGCCAAACGTTCTGGTGGAATGTCTGTATTTATCACAAGGCTTCGGAAATGGAATAGCCTTTTCGCGCTAAACTCCGTAGCCTTAACCTTACCTCCGATATTCAATTTTCTTTGCCGTGGCTTTTCCTAGTAATACTATCTAGAGTATATTCGCCTATGATTGTTTCTATGCTCATCTAATATACCCGTAAAGGTAAAGGAGGCGCCGCCGCCTCGTACGCTTTTCATGTAAAATCAGAAAACCGGTCGTTAATAGAGCTATAAAGAGGGTATATCAAAGGTAGTTACTAGTATAAGCTTAGCGATAATATATTTAAAAGGCCTAATTTTATAATACTGTAACAGCTCTGTCACATACCTTTACTTATAGGGGCTTATAAGGGCTAAGTTAACTAATCGGAAGAGCCCTACCATACATGTACTATACGAACAGTACTGTTAACCCGAAAGAGTTGCGAGCGGCCTACAGGTGTGTGAAGAGGTCACGTGTTCTACAGAGAATAGCCAATCTTGAGTCCGAGCAAAAGAAAGGCTTCACTCGGCTCGACGGCAAAATGCAACTACACATGTCCCTGCTCGATTCCCACTTCCAGGTTCTCCTGTAGAAAACTCCAGTTGGTCACTCTTCATCCCCTCACGCCCTCGATCCCATGTGGACTTCGGACAAGGGAACGGCCCTGGCTGGTTTCACACAGCAGCCGCGCAGCACGAGAGAGCGTGCAGGCGAGGAAGCAGAAACGAGCAACTGTGTCGACGAGCTGGGCCAATCAGCGTGCAAAGTTGGCTCCTTCCACGCTCGCCTTCTGCGGTGCAAGAAAAAGCGAGGGGGCGGGCTTCCAACTCTGAGAGGGACGGACGGGCCATGGGCCGCCTCATTCGCTGAGGCACTCCGCCGTGTGCGTACGAGGCATTCCCATGAAGCAGAAGGGGGGTTGGATGCGGTGGATGTACTGTAGGTCGTTGGTCGGAGGTCGTAGGTACGGAGGCATGGACGTCCGGATGGCGGAGTCTGCGACTCGAGCACTGTGATATTGCATTTCTGATTATGCGGCCGTCTCTTTGTGGACGGCCAGGTTCTGGTCCCCTTCTTGAGGGGAGTCGACATGCCACGATGTGTAGGGAGGATTCATGTCGGATCCATGTGGAGGGGTATAGGGAGTATTCAGGTGAAATCCAGGCGTAAGGAGTATTCAAGTTGAATCCAGGCGTACCTCTGTAGGGAGTATTCAGGTGGAATCCAGGTGTAGGGAGTATTCAAGTCGAATCCAGGTGTGCCTCCGTAGGGGGTATTCAGGTGGGATCCAGGTGTAGGGTGTATTCAAGTCGAATCCATGTGTAGGGAGTATTCAAGTCGAATCCATCTGTGACGTATGAGTGGTCGTTCGGCTGCCAAGACATCTCCGTCGCCTCCCCTTTCTGCCCTTGCCCTGACTCTGTCCCACGGGTGCCCTTCGCTTGCCAGCACGGAACATAGTAGGTACTCGTTCGGTTAGTCTCACCCAATTGCTTACCTAATTTCGCTTATTGGGTGGGACTAACCGAACGAGTAGTACTGCTCCGTACAGTACGTCCGTACTCTGTACAACAGTACAAAGTACGGAGTACTACGTAACTCACGTGAGTACAAGTAGTACGAACACCACCACCACCCACCACCACTTCTCCTCTCACGAGCGACACGAGCACAGCGGCTCTCCACAGCAACCATACGGGATTGATACGCCCGCATCACATCCCACGGTGCAGACTTCAGCAGTGCCGACTTCAGCAGTGCGGACTCCTCCCTGGTTGCATGCCATTTCAGATTCTCCCCTCGCCCCCTCCGAGTCGTCGCACATCCTTCCGACTCGTCGGTCTCTGCCCTTCGCTACCGGCCTCGGGTCGTCATCCTCCTCCATACAGGACAGCACGGTAGAGAAGAGGAGGCTGGGCAGACGTTGCAGGAGCGACATCTGCAGGAGTCTGCGAGTCTGCGTGCCTTTCGCCTTTCACTCGCGCCATCGCGGGATTGCGACGGCCACTGCAACTGCCACTGCCACTGCGACCGCATCTCAGGAGACCTCCACAGTTCCAGTCCTCACTTCTCACTTCTCACTCCCCTCCTCAGTCACCTGCCAGTCCTCACTCCTATCTCCTCACTCCTCACCCCAAGCCCCTTACACACACCAGCGCCGCCACTCGACTGCCTCTACCTTCCTTCTGTCGCGCTGCCTCGAATCTACGTAACACGCTCCTTGATCCCTCCCATCATTCTTCCGCGACGACTTCTGTTTCTCGACATCAGTCTCGCCGGAACATCTGCCATCCCCAAACACACATCGCAAAGCCGAAAGACTGCCTCGAATCCGCCACGATCAATTCGCGACCCGACACGACATATCGACTGAAACGAATCATCTAATGCACGCTGCCGCAATGTCTCGAGAAGGTGATGATTGAAGGGAACCCCGAGGGCCATCCAACGATTGAATCTCACTTTCGCATCTCCAACCTCAAATCTTCCCTCGGATTGCCTTGGATGCTTCTCACGCAGACAAATACGACCTGGCTTAGGATGCCGTCCCGAGAGCTGGGGATCTCTCTCGACCCTCCCACGAGATCGAGCACTACATTGCTCAAGAAACATAAGATACTCCCTCACCCTCGAACAGTGCCCCGTTCGGATGGTACCCTAGCGACCCCAGAAAGAAAAGCTCGCAGTTTGACCATAGATACAGGAATATCCTCGGTCTCGAGCTCTGATACTTCCAGCCCATCGACACTGAGACATTCATCCAAGAAAATCGGGAGCCTTCCACCGACGCCTCCTACACACTCGCGACAGTCTTCGGGAAATTATACTACCAGCAGTACCGCCTCGAATCAATATGCCGCAGCAAGAAGTTCTTCCAATGTCTCATCTCTGCCTGGCACTCCCACGAACCAAAGAAGCCCCCCTACTCCAGATGTTACACCTCCACGTCGCATCCCCTCGACTTTTAGACCACCAGTAACCGACAGATACCCTTCGTCGCGCGCTGACTCCTTTAAGACGGCTTTAGAAGATCAAGACTCGTCGGGGGCAGAGGAAGTGCCAACTGTACGGCCCGTCCTAGCTTCCGCGGAGACATCGGCGACGGAAGTGCCGCAAGTCCCCAAGATCCCTCAAGAGTGGACTCAACGGAAAGAGGTTGGTCTAGGTTTGGGTCTAGAATCTGAGGGCGCGATCACCCCTAAAGCCTTGGTGGAGTCTCCTCAAGCGGAATTTCATGTCTTTGATGGAGAATGGGGATCTGAGTCGAGCGAAGTGGAACCAGAATGGGACGACAATCTCATGAGGAATGTTACCGTGCGGAAGAGACCTTTGAGTAATCTACAAATGCCCACAGGCGGTGCGGTAGAGGTGCTAGAAGATGATATCGTATCGCCAACCCAAGCCGCCAAGGTTGTTCGAGGGTTGCCTTTGCAAGAGAGAATCGCGCGGCACCGGAAGGAAAGAGAAAATCCCAACCGATCCGTGAGCGAGACGTGGGCAGATCGCGTTCCATGGCCTTCCGCGCCAGGCCTGGAGTCTCCAACTACGCCAGATATTCGAAGGTTCTCCGCCATGTCGGCACGTTCTGGGTCTACGGTCATTGAAGCCATGGTGGTTGATGCACCACCATCACGGAGAAAAACACTCCGGCACACGAAGAAGCAAGTTGGTCTTCGGGAGTTTAGCTCGGATCAGTCAACGATGAGCTCTGCTCCTAACTCCGTCATCTCCAGTGAACGTCCGCATCGGCTTCACCATGCCACAGGGAAGGTACCTGAGATCCGACATCGAAGTCATGGCTCCAACGGAACTGTTAGCAGTACGTCTAGTGGTAAGGCTCGGCGGGAGGTCTTCAAAAACGGAGGGATCCCTGTGGTGGTCATTCCCGATCGTCTATCATCAGTGAAGGCCTCAAACCCGCCGTCGCTCAGGTCCACGAGTAGCCGCAAGACGAAGCGAAGCCTGTCACTGAGCTCTGCGCCCCTTTCCAGCTCGTCAAAATTCATCGATCCTGGACATTTCGGCTCACTCCCACCACGTACCACAACTTTATCGGAATCACCGGGTTCTGGTCATTCCATCCGCACGATAGACTACCCACCAAGCATTCCTGCTCGGAGATCTTCTTTATCAGCGCCAACCAGCCGTGACACATCCCGGGCAGGCTCGTTAACCACTGAGAGTTTGCATGCTCATAACATGATACAAGCCAAAAAGGAAGCGAACGTGCCTAAACAAGCGCAAAGCCATCGTTCTACGGAATCTCACAGGGACGTGGGAAGCCACAGTTCTCGAGTCAATGTTGATCATAACGGAGACCCTTTCTTTGGAAAGCGCTTGTCGACGCAAGTCACGCCATTCTCTCAATACTCGTATGAAACCGCTGGTACGGCGGCTGAAGTATCGGAAGCCATGGCGGTCACGATATATCCTCACCAAAACAAGTCGCTTCTAGTGGTGCAGCATTCATCGGAACCTTCTCCAACGGTTCCCGAGGAATCCCAGAAAGTACCCCTGGTGCCCCCAACAATGGCCTTGAACGGTGAGGGTGCTCACCTGCCCGTCACGCCTCCGCAGCCTGGCCATCCCATGAACCAGGTCGACTCGCCTCTGCGCAACCCCCGTATCCCTCCCGAACCGCCTGCCATCAAATTCATCCCGGCGACCCCGGCTGCGCTTACGCCGTCGCAAGAGGAAGAGAGACGGCTAGGGTTGAACATCGACGATGATCCCGAGATGCCCGAGAGGAAGCCAAAGCGAGGGATGTCGTTGATGCGGAAGTTCAGCAATCGACGGAACTCTGAACCTACTACGTACTTCAAACCGGGATTCTTGAAACGCGCCTTGTCGTTGAGCAACAGATACAGAGATCAGGCTGATGAAGCGACCCAAACAGCCCGGAGCAATGCGAACCCAGTCACTCTTTATCCCTCGGTAGAAGACCGTCCTGCGGATGGTAGCAAATTGCACCCTTTCTGGAGGCCTTCACACTTTTGGGATGACCTCGAGGACGAAGGATTTGCCGATGATGAGCTTGTTGGTAGTCATCCTATCATCGACAACCGCCCTGCGCCCCCGAGGAGGAGTTTGAGTGGCAAGCTGAAGCGGACATTTGCCATTCTGCCAATGGAGGATAATTCTGGCCGCCGTTCATATTCAACAGATCGTAGGGCCATGCGAAAAGGCTCAAGTGGAAATTTACGGGTCGTGAAGCAGCGGAGCAGCTCCAGCCTAGTGAGGGATGGCTCTATACATCGCCGTCCGCCTGTCACGGGTGAAGGATCCTTTGGTTATGATTTCAAGGAAGGAAATGGGGGGAGAGTTCACCACATTCCTGGAATTGGAGTTCGAGTCGAGTATGTAGGATGGGGTGCAATGAAAAGGAAGCTCGGTGAGAAGAGGAGACAACAAAGGAGTGAGAAACTACGGGCCAGTATCAGTCATCCGAAGCAGGTCCAAGACGGCATGGATGATGTTCTCAGGAGGAGAGAAATGATCTAACGGCGTCCAAGGATTGCATAAGAACCGATTAAATAGGCCGCAGAATACCCCAGGTTGGGAAGGACTGTACCACCATGAAGAGAAAATCAGGCAAATATTCCCGATACGGCGGCGGCACCATGACCATTTGCATAAAGTGTATTTTGAACCCCTATTTCTGGCATCGATTTGCGAGCGAGCGTTTGCTTTTATTTTTGGCTGGTCTATTTCCTTCCTTGTCATATACTTGGCTACATGCCTCTCTCACGATGGGACGATATCACGAACGATGAGCATGCGAAGATGACTGCGTCTTTTTGGATTTGTTTGGGGAACCTGGTATATCTTCTGCTGGGCAATTGATTGGGACCGACCGGCATGGATTGGTTGGTTGGGGGTTTCCTTGTTTATATATATAACGACGATGTGATTGATGATCGCCGGGGAAGACAATTAGAGATTGTAATAGACCAGAACCCCATGACAACAAGTGACGCCTTTTCAAGTATGTAAATTGAAGAGTAAAACTGGAAGAAAATGGCTAGCTCTTGCCCCTGATGAAGAACCTTGCACTCGCTTAGTGCGGGGCAGAGACGCTAAGGTTAACAGCCACATCCCTGTCCCCCTTGCCAGAAATATTTCAGTCGTCCCGCGACCGAAAATAAATCACACGGCAAACCCACATCCACAACAACAATTTCATCCCTCCCCACCCTCCTCGCCTCACGGAGCCACCGTAAACATCACCTCGCCATTGCCATCTCCGACTTTTCTCTATTCGATCTCCTCGATTCCCTGCAAGCCAAACCTTCAGCTCCAACCCGCCAAAGATGGCGCAAGGCACCATAAAACCCAACAAGAAATCCACCGCGCCCACTGCGAAGTCATCGAGTCGTCGGCCGAATGTGTTGGCACCGAAGAAGGGGGCGCGGAGTATCGCTCCGCGGAAGGCGGGGTTGGTCAAAAATATGAAGATGATGAAGGTGCGTACTTCCTGATTCCATCTCACAATCTGGTTGTCTTTGGGATCCTTCACATTCGTAGCCTGCGGACTGCAAAATCGCATATTTCACAGCTAGGGAAAGCTAATATGAATGGTGTCGTAGAAACATTCAGCAGGTCTCACGGCGATGACGGAACGCACTCTTGGTGCTAAGGCGGGACATCTGGAGTTGATTAAGGGGGGGAAGAAGAACAAGGATGCGGCGCCGGTGAAGGGGAAGGATGGGAAGGTTATTGTAGAGGAGAAGAAGGGGGGGACGAAGAAATTTGGTTGAGTGGGAGGGGGGGAAGGATTTTGAGATATGGGACTAATTGATGGGGGGATGTCTGGGGGTTGAGATGATTGCGGGTTTAAGGGATTGGGGGAACGCAAGCGTTGACGTCGGGGATCAAATGAGACGAGGGATGTTGGGGAGCGATTCGATTCCCATCCGCTTCCGGAGGTAACTCGGTCATCTCGTACGGCTGAGATGTTGTCCCAAAGAATGGTGATCGTGGCTGTCTGCTAGCTCTTCTCGACAGGCGTCACCAGATTGCTGTATCCAAGATCATCTCGTGCATATGCTGTGGATGACATGGAGGGAGATATAGAGACGAAGGACTCCGCCGGAAAGCCGAAGAGAAACCCAAAGCTCGAGGGAGACCTTAGAAGTACTACTCACCAATGTCAGGGATGAGCCCGCAACGACACATATAAGTAACGTACTGAACACGGTGGACCTGCGTGTTGACGTGCATAAAGATATCAGCAACCTTGGCTGGGCTATTGCGAATACTGTTTGGTTATGAATATATGCTCGTGGAAATCAACCCCTATTTTTAGCGATACGTATCTCGTTACCTATGACACTGAAAATCATTCAAAGTAGACCTACGTATCAGCAAGCCCATCTCTGGCACTCTCCCAGCCACCTTTTCGCCAGTATCCCGTCTATTATCAAGCCTTCACTTCCCGCCATCGACCGTATCTTGCCATCGCGGGATCTCAGGCTCCCTTGACACCGCGCCCCGTCCGGCACAGCACGTCAATTGCTCTTCGTGCTCCGAGAGAAGCGGGTTCTGGCACGCAATACCTCGATCTATTCGCTCTGTCGTTGCCGGTCCTACATGCAGTGAAGGGAGGACGTGCCCGAGGCAGATCTCTGCGTACGAGGACGAGGACGAGGGCCGATATACTCGGCATCGCGGGGTGTATGGACTGTACAAGTAGTACTGTAAGTGACGCCAACCCTCTTGCTTGACTGGCTGGCCATGAAATGAAATGCTGCAACAAGACAGCTTCGCGCGCCTCCTAACCTTCTTCTCCAAGGATTGCCCCGCTGCTCGGCCGCCCCAAGACGTCCTCTCGCACCTCCAGCTCCTCCAGCTCCTGACAGTGATGTTGATATTTTTGGCCGGTTCTGCTGTCCGTCTTGTGGTTCGAACGGGTAGGCGGCTGGCGCATTGCGGCTTGTTTGCTACTCACAGGAGCGAATCAGTACGACGCCCACGTCGACCTGCAATCCCCAGGGGCAGTGGAAACGGAAGAAAGCGATGTCCAGGCTTGAGGGAGCGAGATGGGGTGGATCTCTCGGCCCTTGTTTGAACATAGGAGTGTGCTAGTGCGACAGCAGATCATTCGAAGCAAGGCGACGACGATGGGATCACAGTACTTGGAGCCAGATACTCTCGCGCTTCGAGAGACAACCCTTTAGCATTGCTAATGGAAATTATATCAATGCTTCGAAAGCTCCAAGTAGATATACCCTTGACATCCGGGGCCCTCGACCTTCCTCCTAGTTGTCTTCTACCTTGTCATTGTCTTTCTACATGGGTTGCCTTTCCATATGTGTTCATCTGCTACCACTCACAGCCACCGAATAAGCAATTGCGACGTCAATCTCATCATATCCTCGACAGACAGACTCTTTTAACCCCATCGACCGCACGTTACTACTTGTAACTATTCGGTCATCAATGTGCTCATAAGTGAAGCTCTTGAACTTGTAACCCAACGGACGTCAAACGAACGGTATGTTACTGTTTAGCTTTCAGCACCAATTAAAGGGGCTCCAATCAAGAGCTCCGACTCTCATGTTCTACCGAGGCCAGAGATATTCTTCCCTATTCCTAAACTTGCACCATCTAAATGCGAAAGACAGGCATGTATAACTCTAATGCAATCGGAACTCCAGATAACTAATCTCGGCCTCCCTAGCTCTCTTAATACCCACAATCCCTTTACTTTTTTCTAAGGGGCTTCTCATCTCGAACCGCGGGTCGGTTTCTTGATAGTAATTGGGACATGATGAAGTGGCTGACATCTTCGTCTGCCCAGTAGCTCAGGTGGCTCGCGATGGTACTACGGTCTTGTTAGTCCCAACGTCTCTACTTATTTTCTATATTCTTGTAGGGAAGGTAGACTTACTTGATAGGATTAAAATCCAGAACACTCCTACACCCCCTCAATTAGCACTTATCTTTCAAACCCAAAAGTCGCAATAAAATCAACTTACTCCTGAATAGAATAATCCACCCTCCCATTCCTATTCAATGACCTAACCTTCCCTTCATCCCGCTTAAACTTTCTTCCCTTCTCCTCAGCCTCATTCCACTCCTTCTCACTCCCCATCGCACTATGTCTCGTCTTCGCCGACTTCTGGAAATTCGAGTACAATGTCTCAATATCATCATCAATCAGCGTCGGCGCGCTGCCGCCACTACCATCACGGTCGGCAGCTGCCGTTTCCTCGGCAAGTTGCTTCTTCTTTTCGATCGTGTTTTCGCGTTGGAGAGAGGGCATTGTAGGGGTAGGGACTACACCACCTGCTGATATGTTGGTACCGGCAGCGACTGATTGGGAGGTCGACTTTGTTTGAGAGGATGGACCAGCTTCCATGCGAGCTACGTCGTCGTTGGTTAGACCGAGACTGCGGTTTAGAAGACTGCTTGCGATTCCACTGCTTAAGCTGGACCACAGACCGCTAAAGCTTTGCCCAACTTTGGCGCCAATTCCACTCACAGATGCTGATAACGTATTCCTTGTGTATGGTAGTAGCTGAGGCTTCATAGATGCCATAGAAGGTGCAATCAAGGGCTCGAGGCGATATGCTATTGGATCAGAGGGATGAAAGATATTATACAGCTGGCCGACTTTGGGTGATGACACTGTTAATGGAAGACCTGTGACTTGAGATAGGTGATCTCCATTCGAAAATCCTGCCGATGGTCCGGCAGCAAGGAATGGGTCTTGCATATAATCAGGATCGAGTGGCGATTCAGCCGGTGGCGCTTCTAAGCTATGCCTCGCGCTTATTGTCCTGCCTTTCAGCATCTGTGGTGAACCCGAAGTTAGCATCAAGTTGAGGTCTGTTTGAGTGAAGGCAGAATAGACAAGTATGGCATATGTGGGGAAAGGTCAGAACGAACCTGAAAGAGACCGATAGGCGAGCCCAGACAGTAGAAGTCGTCGACGTCAAAGTCAAACTCCAAATGCGGGCCATGAGCCTTGGTAGCACTCGAAGAATGATGTTTATCACGTCTCTGATGAGGCGTCGATCCTGGCCTCGTCTCTTTCTGTCGGCATAGCAGATCATGCACAATAGCAGAACCTAGTGAGTGGCCCATCAGGTGGACTTTTCCGTTGAACTCAGGGTGTCTTTCTTTGAAGAGAGCGAATATCCTGTTACATTCATCAAGAACTGATACCATGATGTGCTCTCTGTACGCGCTCTGGTAAAGCAAGATGTCGAGGGCAAGATCAGTGATTAGACTTCGCACAAATGGGACTGAAACAATCATTAGCCAATGGCCAACAAGCAAGTAGAGGACGCGAACCCCCTTCAATTGTAATATCCTCCAAGCTCGGATACTCATCCTCATGACTCTCAGCATCGCCCAAATCGTGTTCCCTCTTTGTCAGCCTCTTCTTAGGAAAGTCCAAAAGATGTCTCCAGCATACTGGGAGAACTTGAATTCTACAATTCTTCGGAAGCTTATCAATTTCAGAGTTCAGCGCCTGCAAATCTGCCGAGCCGCCGTAGACATTCTTCAACGTCTGGCGCAAGATATTACAGTCTCCGATAAAGTTGACGCTCTCAGTCCTGTGCCAATTAGTATATGTCGCCACGACCCCAGGAGCATTCTACATACCTCATACCAAGTCTCTGACCAATCCCATGAGTACACAAGATCAGATGGTCAATCGGCCTCGACTGGTCTTCGCTATCTCTATCATTGTAATCATTTTGCATCATAGATTCATCATGTTTCCGCAGCAATTCAGCCTCGCTCTCTGGGTCCGGCTTATCTATCAGTAGTGTAGCAGCAGATTCAGCTGCTTTCGCTTTGGGATCTTCAAGCCGAGGGGTATTAGGAGGTGCGGATCTTCGCTTGAGCAACTTTTGCTGTCTTTCATCCAGTTGCAAACCAGGCTCTAAGGAAGCGTCAGGAGCCATTGCTGACACTGGCGTGTTTGGTGGCTTGTCTGCAGCCGCAGCGTCTTTTGTCGATTTACGAGATTCGGAGTATCCTCGAGTGAGTCTAACTCCACCAAGGTACCCTCCTCCGGCAAACTTTTGGTACACGGTACTACTCATTCGCGACATGATACTATCTACGGAGAGCCCTCCAGAGCAAAGGAAAGTCAGCAAATATGCATTGGTCTAGGGACACAAGGTAGGGAAAGTTGATCTGTACATACAAGCTACTGTCGAATCCTGGAAATGTACCACAGAGTTCATGTATGTGCCAAAAAGACGATACGTCTTCTGGACTTGTTGCTGGGATCCTGGATCCTTGGCACCATCTACAGATTCTACCAGAAGTTGTCCTCTATTGCCATCCAATGATCCCCGCGGAGTACTATCCCCGGAACCAGAACGATCTCGTCCAAATGCCTCTGAAGCAGCAAGAGACCTTGGTTCCTCGCCAGGCTTCATAGATACTGGCCGAGACTTGGGCGGAGTTGGAGGATAGCGAAATGGCTTGATCTTTAGATAACCTTGTTCCAATTGCGATGCCAGATTCTCATCGCATGCCTTGCCATCATCATAAAACCAAGTCCCCCTTGTGACTTGGAAAATCGGACCTAGCCAGTAGACAGGCGCTAGCTCTCTTCTCTCGATATCAACATCGAACAGGAAATCCTCATGAACCGGTACTCTCACACCCTGGTGGCCTTCCTGGCTCGTGTTACTTGGTTGATTAAAGCCTTTCCCAATATCATCGCCCCCGGCTTGATTATGACTGTCTCTACCATTGTGGTAGTCTTCCGTGATCTTCAGGTATACGGCCTCTATAGCTCGAGAGTCATGTTTGGAGAACAGTGCAAATTTCTTTGGGGGAGGAGCTGGTTTAGAATCTTCCGTGGCGCTACTCAGTAGCTTTGGCTTCCGTTTAGGGGACTGTACACGTAATCATTAGCTCACGCCTTGTTAGAGAAAGAACATATAACCAAGGAAACTACACCTAAGACGTACATCCACTGCATAGAACCATCTTGCATTCAGCGGAGGACCTAACTCAAGTCAGCATAAATATCATCAAACCACATCCTCCAACTCCTCAAAAGCCTCCATATCCCCAGCCTTATCCCCCAGCTCCCCAAATCCAAATTCAAGAACTGTCCCGTAAACTCACAATCACTCGGATAATCCCTCGCCCTCAACCCATGCCAATGCTGTGTCGTATGATCCCCGCCATGCTGATTCTTCAACCCAGACGCCTCCCCCAAAGCGCCCATTCCAGCTCCACTCCCCCCTCCGTCCTCCTTTCCACTCCCAGTCCCTGCAATCGCACTCGGCTTCGGCGTCGACGACCGCGATCCTCCTACCCAATGAATCAGCATGTGTTTCCCCCTAAGGTTCGGGTGGGGGATCAGGAGCTGCTCTCAAGATTCAGAGCTGTCTTTCTCTCCCAAGACAGCTCCAAACTCCAGGGCCTGGAACGGCAGAATAAAGGCTTACCCCAAGGAGATATCGATTCTACAGCAGCAGAAAGATAACTCTTCTCCACCTTCTCACTCTTCACATCTGGCGCGTCCATCTCCGGACGCGGGCCGGCGTTCTGTAGCCAGTAAGGTGTCGAGGTGCGTCGCTGGACGTGCTCTGGGATATTACGGAGGGTGTGGTGGAGGAGGTTTCTGAGGCGGGAAGCCGTTGTGATGAATTCGCAGAGGATGCGGTAGAAGTAGGGGAGAATGATGTGGAGGAATGTTGGGGAGGTGAAATATGAAGATGTGTCGAAATAATGTCGTCCGTCCGTACTTACGTTAGGTAGCAGGTGCCCCACTACAGCTGATCCCTGCTTTCATATGACGCAAATGACGAAAAAACTCTAAACGAACTGGCCAATCAGAGGGGAGTATATACTACGAAGTACATGAGATCGAGTGCATACTCTGTCGTATAATGTGGCCCTTGATTTAAGTTTGAGGTCTTCGTTGATGTTTCGAGATTTAATGACAATTTATATTTTGTTTAACAAAGATATATTTAGGCCTACACATAATCTGGGGAAGTCCACTCTCAAAATTATGGACCTGTCGATCCGAAGATCATCTTTGATTCGTAGAGGGGATGCTTCATATTTTCTACGTGACATGAATTGTATTCAAGGATATACGACTCCACAACGCCAAAGCAGCATTCATCTGTAAATAACGGGTATCATACCTTCTTTGTAATCCTATAACCAGACGACATCAAGTTAGGCTAGCAAGAAAATCTGACGGATAATGATCTTGCCCTGATATCATTGGCTCGTTCGCATGAGCAGTTCCTCGTCCCCTGGGCCTCTAAATAATCAAATACAAACTACACAACAAACTCGGTCCTGTCAAACATTAGTAAATATCTCCTGCTGTCTAAGATATTCCACTTACCAGTAGTCAACCCAAACCACAACAATAGATTCCCCGCTACTGGCCTCTTCCTCATAAACCTAGTCCTTGCAAACGCAATAAGCGGGATCTGCGATAACTGTAACATAAGGAGATAACCCCTCACTCGCTTGAATAGGATGAACATCAACATCTCGTGCAGGATGGCGCTGAGGAAGAAGGTGATCAGCGTTGCTGAATATTTGCTGACTTTCATTGAGGAGATGGAGGAGTTGTAGACGTGGCGGAGGAGGAAGAGATGTCTGAAGGGCATTAGTCGGGAAGGAAATGGAAAATAGGGATAGGGAGAGGGAGGGCTTACACTGGTCTGTTCCACTTTGCGAGGGTTCATGTGTTAGTATATCATTGTGTTCAAAGTGTTGTGAGAGCAATGAAAAGTGAAATTAGTATGGGGAAAATACATACATCTCTTGCATATGCGTCAAAGCTAGGCGCGTTCCACCAATCACTACAGAAAATGTTAGTATTCCCCTGAAAAGCAGGTTGCGCTTTATAATGACTGGCAAGGCAAGAATCAAGCGCCGAGTAATTCGATGTCTGATTGAGCTGGGTCCTCAAAGAGGCAAACTTACTTGCAGAAGCCTGTACAAAGTCCCGCTGTTAGCATATTTCTCCAAAGCTAGCACAACAAAAACAACGTACCTCTATCAGCAAACTTGGTGAGCTCTGCCAAGAAGTTGAGAACACACTCCCAAATCACATACCACGTCTGTGTATGGGTTAACTTAGGGTCAAATCTGGATTCGAAAATATCTTACCATCAAATATTCCATTAAGAATGGAAAGACCAGATCGTTGAGAATCAGAGGAAATTCTCTCAGTCGCTCAACCAAAGTCATCGTTTCTCGCATCTCTACTGTCCTCATTGCGACGGGATAAATCCTTGCTTGCGCAAGCAGATTCATGATTGAGATGATGCCGAGAGTCGCTACAGCTTTCTCAGCGGCATATGACCAATCGATTGTGTCTGATCTTGGGTACTCGAGTTCGTAAACTAGAGTGGGAATAACTGTGAAATCAAGCAAATTTGATACTGTCATATTATTCGGATAGTAGTTAAATGTCTTCGTGCACTTTCCCTTGAGATCTTCAGTCAGAAAATCAATCTCCCACTTGATGATGCGCTCGAAAGCATGGAGCTGATCGATGTCAAGGGGCTCTCCGGACTCAATAGCTGCTGAAATTTGGCTGATGTTGGATCCCACCGTATCCATAGAGTTATCTCGGAGTGACTGGCGTCGTTGAGACAAGTCGGAGGCGTTGGGTTTGTGACCAAGATACGAGGTTGAGAGTGATGATGCTTGGGGCGTCGTTGCTGAAGGGGTTGCAACCGGGTCGATGGCATCTAGCCGTTTCAACTTACGTTCGAGTCCAGCTCGCATTTTGTATGCCTCCGAGAGATTGCCATTATCTTCATGATGTCAAATTAGTCACAGTGTTTTCACGGGATCAATGGTCTTACAGAAAGCGTAACTACGAAGAGGATAGGGTCACGTCAGCTATGTGTCCTTGATCAATATTTGAACGCTAAGTATGTGGATTTTGGAGGGAAAATGAAGTGACATGGACAATTCAGGAAGTCGCAGCACAAGAGAAACAATACACGCACCTATGTTGCTTCATGAGGATCGCAAGGCCTTGTAGGGTGAAGTATATCGAGTGTGACTAAATAAGAGCGGAAGATGAGCCTCAATCTGCCAAGTCTGAACCGACTTCATTCTCGTACGCGTCTTAAGCAGTATTACAACGGGGTGATTAGATCTGCATCTGAGTGCGGCACAACATAAAGGAATTGTCTTACCCATGGCCATTCTCGAAATATAGTCCACTGGATGACGGCTACCAAGAAGAATATCTCCCACACCTAGCATTCTGAATTAGCATCTCACTAAAACACACACCGATGCATACACATACACTTTGAACGATCCAGCCTGCTCCATTCCACGTGATAAACCCTTTCAAGATGAGCTTCTGTAAGGCCATCCCGAACAACAAGGAGAAACACATGGCACCACTTGAGAGAATCAAGACCATCACGTCGCGTTGAAACATCATTTTCATGATCTGGTTTCCACCAAGCACGCTGCCGTACTTCTGGTAGTTTTCGAGTAAAAGTTGCAGCATGAAGATTGCAACTCCAAGCCAGAACAGGTGAAAGAAGCCGTGGAATTGGCTGTCTGCGCTGGCTGGATTTCGTCCATCAAATGTAGTGAAGCGCCGTGTAAAGACCATATCACTAAATTTGCTCTTTCGCTTCCCAGCTGATTTCTCCTGTTGTGCATGAGCAAAAATTGGGTGATCTCATACGGTCAATACCCACACTTTCAACGCCCATCCTGAGAATTTCTCTTAGAGCATCATCATTAGCTGTAAGTATGTACTTCCCTTTATCCTTCAGTTTATTAAGCGTGACTGGTATACTCTTCAATCTTGTCGGACTAGGTCGCGAATTTGAGACCTTTAGGCTCCCATACGATTTTTCTGATTGAAAACCACCTCCCTGGCCTCCTTTCACAATTGCAGCCGGATCATGCTTAATCGCATCATAGTCCTCCTCGCTCCCGCTTTCAGATGTGGTTGTTGTGGTAGATTCGTCGAGCGCTGCTTTGAGTGATCGAGGTCGTTTGGAGTTGCTTGGGTTTGCAAATTTTGTGTTGTCAGCCTCCAAAGTAGCGATGCCTTTCTCATTGAGTTGCCCGACAAGCTGTGGAACATTGTCTAAGGATGGCGACATATTCGTCGTATTGTTCCAAGGCACCTTGACAGGAGATGAGCGACTCATCTCTTGAGATCGGCAAGCTACAAAGCCGGTCAGACCAGAACTAGAGTCGTCCAAATAATTGACTGCCTAAATGGAGAGATGAATGCAATCCTTGTGTCGTGCAAGGCCGAAAGCGAAGGCTGTGCGTTTTAGTCACACACGAGGACCAAATTTGGCCTGACTGGTTGTTGAAATTGGCTCCTAATATTATCAGCCTCGATGTACTGTAATGTTAAAAAAGCAAAGGATTCAAGATCTCACAAAGCTTGTTGTACAAAAGTCGAGGACAGACTAGCGGCTGAGGTGTCCGACTATGTGATTAATAGCCGAGCAGAATTGAACTATGGATTAGTGACTAGAAAAAATTCGAAGCTCCAGGACACCACGATGATATGATGTCTTATATCTGTCTCTTTGATCGGAATCTTCGGGGGAGGATTCCTGGAAACCTTAATACACCATGTAATACAGCTCACGCGACCGAAACTAGGGGCATTATCAACGAACAAGAAGTCACAGAAGAATAGGCCTGGAGAAGTCGGGATCATATGTGGAATACCAAAGACACAACAGTGTGGCGAATATTGTCACGCTTATGAAGCTCGGGAGTCAGGGAAGCTCGCTGTACTGCGAATCCCCGTACTGTAGGTGGAGGTTCCTCGCATCGGAATGATCGTCACAACCCCAGACATCAACCTCAATTGGGCACTTTAGTACACCTCTCCCTGCCCCTCGGAATAATGGTAGCTCCCGCTAATGCGCTGTTTCTTGGGGTGTAGAGTTGATGTCGGGTCTCGTCGTTCAGTTTGTGTCCGAGTCTCGTCCAAATGACGTAGGGACCGGAATCCGTTGACGCCGAATGGAAGAGTCACATGACAGTTGATAGTTGATCTAGATCGATGATTTGATATCGAGTTGAGTCTGTCGACCCCTTTTTCTTCGAGGGGTTAAATATCGTCAGAATTTTGTTGAGCAAAAGGTCTGAAATCCATTCTTGTATCTAGCACGGCTGTAAGGTGACTCCGTACTTCGGATTTAATTAGGAGTAGCGAGTACGAGTGTGCGACAGTGCGACAGTACGACAGTATGTGGCAAGTAGTTTCTTTTACTTCTTCCCCCTAGTTTAACTGATAACATTTCAAATTCTCCATATTCTGCGGAGAAACTTTTCCCAGGCTTTCAAAGGATCAAATACTCCGAGACAATGAAAGTCACGTTACGGGGTTTAGGCTTTGTAAGCTCTTCGAAGGCCATGTCAAAAGCGTGAGACTTCCTTCTCACAATCACACACCAGTGTCATTGACTGGACGTAGGTACAAAATAATGGTTGGCATCTTGTCACAATACGACTTGGCTCATGGCAATGTGCTTGGGTCTCGCCTCCCCTACCGGAAGCGGTTCTTCCAAGGCCGAAGTCGTCGCAGAGGCTCGACGATGAAACCAGAGTAGTTCGAGGCGTCCTGCCCTGATTGTCGGTACTTTGACGCCATCCACGTGGGAGTTCGTCCTCAGTTCGAGGACGGTCCACAATGGACGCTTCGATCGGAGAATTTACGACCTCGTGGGGAGAGCCGAGACGGTTGAAACATTGATGGGAGGTTGGAAACCGCCTCTCAGCGTGACTTTGTTTCTTACTCGTAGTCATAGCATGTCGATGCAGAGAAGAGGAGTCCGAGGAGAATGCGGATGCGTGGGGTAGTTGGCTAGTGCTTCTGAGAGGGGAGGTATCTTCATTGGTGGTCTTCTAGGATTTTATGGCATGAAGCTGTCAGGAGAGAAGCTCTCCTGAATGAGTTGCCTCGTTATCGTGGACAGAATATCACGTAAAAAGTTCCGGTGAAATGGTTGCTCTGCCGAGAACAGCTCGGCAAGAGGCCGTGAGACTCGAGAGAGCCAGCCGCCTCCTATCAGGCACGGCTGGAAGAGTCCAATGATCACTCTAAACGTTTCCTGGTTCCTGCATTTGGGGCATGTCGTGGCACATAGATTTGCGCCTCCGTGACAGCGGGTTGAGCCAAGTGGAGAGCATCATCGTCCGCAATGGAGTATCGAGTATCGAGGGCAAGATGTTTCGTTCACAATAAAGCTTAGTGTACCAGTAGGCTTCTCCGCGTCGGTCGCAGATCGCTGACTGGTCAGAATTCGATGGAGTCAACGACGCTATTCCCAGCCGATGTTTATATGTAGGTAAGAGTGTTCGGATTGGTCTTGTCGCCCGTCATACAGGGGTGATGTGATGTGCGGGTGAAGCAGTGCGAGACGTGACGAAGAGCAGAGTTTGCAACACGGCGCTATGAGAAAGTAAGCGAGACCCCCTTACTCGTTACTCCGTACTCGTCACGCGATATTCTTCTCCCCCTTTCTCACATTTGTGATAACGACGTACTCCGTAGAATCTGCAAGATGAAAACTGGAATGCACACACATAGACGCTTTGGCGGTGCCGGTATTTGGCAATTAGAACACAGTTCAATAAAAGAGTGGGCTTTCAATAGCGACTCGATAGTCGAGGGATTACCCTCATCGAATCGTCTAAGCGCGAGTGCTAGGACAGTCAATAATATCGCTCACCGCGCTCGGAGACTTGGAGCCATGACCTTTGCGCCCAATCGAGGAGAGCTGAGGCTGCACTATCTGAAACATTATACCGTCGAAATTTCCTGTGTTCACTGCTAAGAAGGTTGAAGAGTTGTGGAGGATCGCGCTGCTAGTACGTAGGTACAGAGTGACACTCTGACACTCAGAGACTCGAGGGAGGGGTTAATAATGATTTAAACTAACCCCCAATGATAGAAAGACTTTACCTTCATACAACAGACGAATTGATATGAGCTCACGATGGGGTAGATATCTCGTGCCCTACTTCCTTACTTGCGAGCCGGAGCCGTGGCCCGTGACGACCTCCGTACCTGAGGTTACGAGTTACTCGTTGTACTACAGTACGGAGGTACTGTACTGTGTACTACGTACTGCCTCCAGACCGTAATAAATGTTAAATCGGCCCACATAAAGTCAAGAATCCTGGGTAGAGTGACCAATCGCCTGGTCAAGATACCGGATTCTGCTCTTCAATTGGGTCCACCACTTAACATTTATTTATCCCTGTAGGGAGTACTCCCTAACGCATCCCCCTGTGTCATTGGCTCAATTGGCCAACCTCCTCCACGCTCCCCTTTCCACGACTTTGTTTTACACCTACCTACCTTTCCTCTCCGTTTCCTGTTTTCCTCCCAAAGCAGCATCATGAACATCGTGCGAATCGCCTCTTCTGCTTAAAGCGCCTGATGCACCTCTGTCGCACGTCTCGCTGCCCATTGTCGCCGGCTACGACTCCGATCTCTTGACGATATCTACGGAACGGCACTTGTACCGCACCCTTGAATTCCCCCCCCCCTCATCAACACCACAACCCGCGGCGGAAGGATTTTGGGCGCATCAAGCTATCGAGGCATCGAGGGGTCTCCACAGACGAGCCGTGGTTCATATCGCACACCATACTATCGCGGTGCAGGAATAGGATCTTCGCTTTCAATCTCCTGGATCCATCCTGCTATTCTGGCGGCGAAGGAGGAGCATTAGTCTTGGAGGAGAAGCGCTGGGAAGCAAGAAGGGGTCACAACGATCAAGCTTCTGTCTAGAATTGGACGAGCAGGAGTCCCTCTGCATAGGTACGACTCCTCCGACCCGACCAGTGTGTGCAAATCGACGAACCACATGGACTGTCAACTTTAGCCTTTGGTCATCCTCATCCACATCCTCGTCCTCGCCGCAGGGTTTTTTGAGAATCGCGCGGATTTTGATACTGCAACTGACGCATCGTTTCGCAGAACTGCCCTCCTTCTCCCTGTCCTATTCCATCGTACGAGTTCTAACGTCTTTCAAATCACCAAATCGCCATTGAGACTGTTTCTTCATCCAGAAACATACGAGCAACGTCCATATCGATCCTCCTGCACACCGCCGCGAGTGCACGCCACGGCCTTCGTCTGTCTGCCTGCCGCTCGACGGCAAAACAATAAGTTCAATACCTTAACTCAAAATCATCGGGAGATCTCCGCAACCCCAAATATTGGGGGGCCGCCACTCACGGCTACAACAACGGGCTATATGATAGTGAAGCAGGAGATTGTCAGGAATATATGGTTGCATGGTCTCACCTTACCGTACCGAGTGTCGGCCTAGTGAAAACTGCCAGGGGAACCCAACGTCTCGATACTCACGATTATGGTCTCCACCGAGCTCCAGAACTCCCTCCCACTCCCACTCCCACTCCCATCCTACCGTCAACAACGATCCCAATCTCCCAATCTCGCCGTCCCTCTAGAAATTCGAGCGTCGTCCCGAGGCTTTTCTCCGTCGCAGCAGCCCAGAGGTCGAGGCCATACTGTGCCGTCGCATGCAACCGTCCCCCAGAATGCATCTCGACAGAATCCTGTAGCCGTCGCCCCTGAGCCCACCCGTGCGGCCGCAACGACGTATGCGCATCGCCGCTCCACCAGCCTTACTGGCATGAACCAAAGTGCTGGGAACTCAAATGTAAATCGATGGTCGAAATCAACAGCGTCGAGCGCTGCTAGCACGCATTCTACGCACAGGAGGGCGTCCTCGACGACGCGGCGCATGTCGCTATCGGGATCAACCACCTTTCTTCTCGGGGCCGATAATACCACTCCTGAGAAGAAACAGTACAGGAATCCTTCGTTGACGGCATATGGTCCCCCATCCACCCGGCCCTTTGGTAATTCATTGACTCTACCACCGATCGTAACGCTGCCGAGTTTGCAGACGTCTGTTGAAAACGGGTCTTCCCCGTTGAATGGTCCAAATACGCCTTCTCCCTCAACTGCCGGTTTATTGTCTGCGGCCGTCCGCACGACTGTGCCTGACTATTTTGGGAGGGCCTGGGAGGATTCAACACCTCGAGCCTTCTCGGCCAACGCCGAATCGAAAAGTGCCGTCAGCCAGGACGACGATAAAGCAAGGCCATCACAAGGCCAAGAGGGAAGACGACCCTCAAGGGGGCACTCGCGGCATCGTTCTGGAGCAGGAAAGAGCAGTGGTACTGGCTCCGGTGGTTCAAACAGAAATTCAAAGGGATCGTCACAAAAAGCCATGCTATCTAAAGCTCTGCAGAAGGCAAACACTGCGGTACTTCTTGACAATGCACAGAATTTTGAAGGCGCCATGCAGGCGTACTCGGAGGCATGTGGGCTTCTACAACAGGTCATGAGTCGGAGTTCTGGGGACGAGGACCGTCGGAAGCTCGAGGCAATTGTGAGTTATAAACTCATCGTGTTCTGCAATCATGCTAACCGTACTAGCACAACACATATACTAGCCGGATTAGTGAGCTACGGAGGCTTACCCCCCAAGTACAAGACGATGGCAAAGCCCTCCCCCAGAGACCCGAGAGTGAACAGTATCGAGGAGATGAATCCAGTGCACCAGACGATGAAGACGAAATGCCAGTTATTCAGACTGCAACAGCAACAAGAATCGTTACTGAGCAGTCATATTTCGCGGATCCGCAACAAGCTAGATCTATCCCTACATCACAACTACCGATCAGGAGAGAGTCACTAATGCCATCAGCTTTAGAAGCCATGCAATTCAAAGGGAAATTTGGCCTGGATCCAGGTATTGAAGGATCACAGTCCAAATCACCAATGAGAGAACGTGTGAAGGAAATGAACATCGAACTTCCGCCGCCAATGGAAAGCATATATATGCCCCCACCGCTCTCACCACGCCGACCCTCATCACCGATGACACATGGTTCACCAAATAACTCACGCCCACGGCCACCGTCTGATCTATACAAGACCTCGAATGCTTTATCCGCCACCTCGAAAGGGCATAACAGAGCGCCTAGTAATGAATCTATGTCCTGGTTAGATACAATCGATGAGTCCGGTGGGTCGGCTGCTTCTTCGGTGCACTCAAGGACCTCTTCGATGGGCGTAAGGAGAAAACGCATTCGTGCGGCAAGTGGAGCTACCGAAGCAGAGTTCGATGCAGCGTTGGACGCAGCTGTTGAGGCAGCTTACGACGAAGGACTCGAACCTATAGGTGGCTATGGAGCAGATCGATATGACCATGGCGAGGACTTTGATGAGGAAGACGATGACGATGATGCCATTGTAGCAAATGTTCGGAGAAAAGTAGAGCTCGCTAAAGAGAGAGTTCGCCAATCGGAAAGAGAGGCTGGGATTCAAGATGCTCTGGAACGAGAAAGGAAACGACTATTTTCACAAGCCCCAGCCATCAGTCATGGTGGTGATTATGGCAATGAGTCGGAGGAGGACGAGCGAATGCTAGAGGAAGTGACGCGAGGGTACGTGATGGATGATTTCGGCTTGCACTCCAAATCAGCACTGCCTAGGGAATCCAACTCAAGTGGCTTTTCAGGGAGAACTTCTGGTTGGAATAGTTCTATTGGCTCTAATCCGACAACCGCTGGAACATTACTTTCGACGGTCACAGAGGCATCGACCATGCCTCAAATACCATCCCTCCAGTCCAAAGCTGCTTATCCACCACCTGCACAGGCTCTTCCATCACCACCACCACCACCAGCTACAAATAGCCAGCAATCTCTTGCTCCTGCTTCTCAAGGTGTACGAAGTCGACGGCTTTCAGGTCAAAATCCAAAGCAGCTCAAAATCGAGACAGCTGGGTCAGCACAAGCAGATTCCTTATCAAACCCCCCCTCGATGCCGCCGCCACGCGTCCCTGATGGGCTTCCTGGTCTCGTTCATCCTAAGACCGCAGGATTACCACCAAGACAACCTCAAACGTCAAGCCGGCCTCCATTAACAGTAGCAAATCGACAAGCCTCGGCATCTGCCCCTTTCGCGGGGATTGGCTCTACAGAAATCATTTCGCCTCCGACTCCTGTTCTTGCTCAGACTACTTCGGCGGAGATGGATCCAGACGCTCTTCCACGTTCTGGCTCACCAGGGCGTGCTCAATCAAGAGGAGGCTTGCGCAAGAACTTTTCTTCGTCGAGTTTGAAGAACATGAAAAGTAGAAATTTGTCCGTCTCGAATGTGGATGATGGGCCTGAACACTCCCCAGTTACCCCTGGCAGCTCACAATTCAATCCTAGAGACAACACCAGACTACCTGCCATGCCTGCGCTACCAACACCCCTCGCAGCAGCATTCACTAATAAGATGAACGCGCCCGCTGGGGGACTGTATCTGTTTACCAGTGATATCCATTCACCTGAGAGTCCTGGGTCGCCCAATCCCTTAAGCGGAGGGGCTCCAATTCCTCTCGAGCCTTGTCCTACTGAGTTTCTGCTTCGACCATATTGGCTCATGCGCGCACTTTATCAAACCATTGCGCATCCACGGGGGGGGTACCTTTCTACAAAGCTATTTGTTCCTCGTGATGTGTGGAGAGTAAAAGGTGTCAAAATCAAGAGCGTTGAGGATAAAATTGCGAATTGCGATTTCCTTACGGCAGCCTTGATGAAATTGGCTCGCGTCGATACTTTCGATGCAGACGCAGTTCTGGAGGAGATGCAGGCCCTAGAAGGTGTTCTCGAACAGGTTCAGGCAACTTTGACCAAGAAGTTAGGAAATGAGGTTGGCGTACAGGCCTCTGGTGGGATGTTCAAGGATGCCTCGACTGGTGGTGATGGCGATGGGAACACTGCGTCCTCGAAGTCTGGCAGTACCTCCAGCAAGACTTCGTCATTTTCATGGCGGCGGTTACGATCGAAAAATTCAGGGGTCGCCCTATCCAACGCCTACTCGAACAAGGGTTCAACACCTGAGATTCCAAAGGAAGGATTGACTATTGGTACTCTACCTATGACATCAACAGCTGTGGCCAAGGTTCGCTTTGCCAAGAGAGATATTCGTGAAGTACAATTCTCTGGCCCGAACGCGACATACATGAGTGCATTGGCCAGGCTCTTTGATGCGGCGCAAGCAATTGGTAGGTTTCTCCTATTTGATACATTATACGTGTTCTGACACTTCCACTCTAGACCAAATTGCGCGTCAAGTCGAAGATCCAGGGCTTCGACACGCCGACAAAACACAAGTTGGGCTTGACCTATGTACTCGTCACGCGGCTGAATTCTTTGGTTTCTACATCTGTCGTTTCGTCCTTACTGACATTGGACTGCTACTGGATAAATTCATCAAAAGGGGAAGTGAGTGGGTTCTCGTATGATTCCTGCAATGTACACACAACTTTGCTGCGAATTTTTGGGTAAAACGGCGTCGGAGCAACATCTCCAGCTATGATGAAGCACGACATCATGACCTGGCGTTGTTGGCACACTTGTTTGAAACTTGAGCTGTCGACAATTTTTTATCTACGGACGACAGCGACATTTATTGCTCGCAGAAAGCCCTCCAAATTGCAAGCAAGAAGCTTGGCATAGGGAACTAACTGATCTTGTTTGTGTTGTTTTATTACTTGCTGTCATTGTGGTTGTCTTGCACACACCCCTTCTATATTATATATCCTCAGATGCATTTGTATAGCGAGCATGGCGCGAGGTTTAGAAGTTGCTACATCGGATTTTTTACGCTTTTTTCCTGCCGGGATGATGGCGGGAATTATCACCCTTTGGAATTTTATTAGTCGTAGATGTATATTGAATGAGATGATAGTGTATTGGTTTTGGGATGGTGGGGGATGTGGCTTTGTACTGGTGGAGACAAATGGCATCCACGATATTTCATACTGATTTTGAACAGTGATTTGATTATCTATCCCGGTTCAGCTGTTTCCCGAGTCCTGTGTTTTCCATAGAGTCATTCCTTCAAACACCGTTGTATACGCCACCTATGGTTGGGTTAGTAGATAGCCATGTTTCGTTGCGCATAGCGAACTTAGCCCTGTCATGCGCCACAGCCTTTACTCAAACACCATTGACATTTATATTCAAGGATTCGCTGGTGGATCAGGACGCCTTACTATCTCCAAATCAGCCGAGTGATCTCACCCTAGAATTCGTCGGCAGCAAAGTGTGTGCGCTTACAAAACTGGGCGACGAGATGGACGATCGAACTGACGAAGCAGGTTATAACCATGGTGATTAACTGGAGGAGCGAGAGGATATCTTGGCGTGACCAGGGGTCGGAAGTCTCCATTCCATCCATATTTTAGGGAGCGATATGATAAAGGTTATGATTAGAGAGGTGCTTTGTGGAAAGGTTTCTTTGAAGTGGGGGATGTGAGAGAGAAGAGGTTTGGAAATGATATTTGACTTCTCCTTAGGGAAACCCTTACATTTCCTACAGTCTTTAGAGCGGCATTGCCAAGCGAGACCTCAATAAAGGTTACACCAAACAAATATTTAAGGGGGGTAGTAGTAGTTCCCCCGCCTACCGACGTGCCAGGGGTACATCCATCCACATTCATTGGGCATTGTTGTTCCGCTGGGCCCCACAAATACTGTTATGTACGATGCCAACAGATCCTAGGATCGTGGCGTGTGTCTCGACCCTCCCTTGTGAAGGTCGGAGGTTGTGGTTGGGTTGACCGTTGACTAAAGGAGGCTTTTCTGGCTTGGCTGAAATTAAGCAGAGCGGAGCAGAAAAGCACCACGCCCGGCCGCGGCCACGAAATATCCCGTCAGAGAACAAGGAACAAGGCCAGGATGCTGACCACCTACTTGACCGTCAAGGCTGAGAGGGTACATGATTGCCGTGATGAGGGGGGCGACAAGAGAGAGACGTTACGTTCTAAAAGAAGGATACTAAATAGGTTTAGACTGGCCCTGAGAAGCCTCCATGTTTTAATTAAGTTGGAGGAACAAACCAAGAGAGTGCCAGATATACAAAGTGCCGGAGTATAGTGGCGAGAATTGCAGACAGGGATAAAATGCAGGGAAACTAATTCTACGCAGGCGGCTAGAGGCGAAAGCCACAAGCAAACGGTTTTTTGATTATGTGCGGTGCTGATCAGGATATTATCTAGAAGTTTGGGAAATGTGCGGCAAGTATGTCTAAGGAAACCGGGGGGCTATGAGTTTCAAGCGACATCAAGTTGATTGGTATCAAGTCTGAATATCAATCTCTCAAAAGTCCCGTCTACCCTAAAGTGTGGTGGTCTTAAAAAAAGAATCAATAAACTTGTCCAACTCTTGTGATGCTAAATGTCTATGCTGTTCTGAACGCGCGTCCAATGAATTCTCTAGACGGCTTAAATCGCCTGTTCGAATTAGGTTATCAAAGTCGCTTTAGCGAAGAGTATTGTGGCTCTCTTCTCCCCAAATAACATAGGTTTATTTTCCGAAAGTTCATGTATATCGTGTTCCAAAGGGATTTAAGCTATTTTCGATTAATGACAAGGATGCTCGTTTTTCGGGAGGTGATATGCTACATGTTGGAAACATATTTCTGTATCATTCCGACTCTCATTGAGGAGGGAGCAACCTTGACCTCGACGGGTCAAGGCCTTCGTCATTCCATATAGTTTTTACTCTGGTAGCGGTGAGCGGAGCTTCCTTCGAGTGTTTCAAACAAAGTTGGCAAGATGGAAATAAAGTGAGATTCCAGATATAAAGATATAGGCTGAAGGAAATATCTAGCCGCTTAAAGATGTATATTTTACATATTGAGCTGAGCCAAAAAGAGATATCCTTTCCTTAATTATGAGCGCGGTTCCATTTAGCCAAGCTTGCAATTCGTTATAAGAGTATCTGATCAGGAAGAGAGACACCCCAAAACGTTTCTGTTTCTGGCTCATTGATTGATTGACCGAAACGGAGAGGGGGCTTTGATACGAAAGAAGATCTAACAATTGAGCGAGGAACAAAGTTATAATGTCTTTCGGAACACTAGCTCCTCTCCTATCAAATGATTATACTAATAGTTAGTAAGAGAGCGCGGCAAAATTCTTAATCCCCCTAGCTCATAGTGCATTATTAGTCAAGTCTCCTTTTAGGTCTTACACAATCGAGGTCATTGCTTTGGATTTTACAGACTAATAGGTTCTATTCTCTGTCGTGCTGTCAGACTAGAGCTGTATTTAGAGTTTGAGCGAGCGCTTTTACTAAAAGCTTGAAGCAACACAGTTTTTTCACTACCTTTACTTTGTACCATTTGTCGCCATCGGTATCCACGAACGATGATATACCGTCCGTTTCAACAGAAATTCTATTGCGCTCTAGTTCCACGAGCTTCACCCAAGAGCTGCCCTTCCCACAGGTTCAAATTAGCCATTTTCAAGACTCAGCAATAGTCCAAATAGCTGCAAATCCATATCATTATCCCGTAACGACTCCCCATTAAAAATACCTATAGTAAGGAACTAAAATGTGCCAGAGTGCTCTGTCTAATCCCATTGACTTCGCCTCGTAATACTCGGTCCTCAATGATGATGGGGACCTAGTTCTATCAATGTCTCCCAACAGAGTAGCTTCTGAGGGTCTTTTCGCCAGATTCCCGCTAAGTAATATTAACTAGCCTCTTCCTGAATCGTGCACGGCATTCCAGCTATAGCCACTGGCTTGACCTTCTGGTACGTCCACAAAAGCTTCGAGTAATGCCGAATGATAGCTTCTCAAGATCTAAAAAGTTTTTTCCTAGGCAGGTTGTCATAATACGAGCATAAAACTAAGGGTACGGAAGCTGGGAAGATCTCGTAGACTTGTTTTGTTTTCATTTCCTGGAATATCTAGGAGATTTCGAAATGCCAGGTATGAGGGGATAGGAGGCGCTCTTGAAGCACCCAAGCCCTTTTGCCAATGACGCCCGATCGACGTTGTTCCAAAATAGGTTTCCAGGAACAAATTAATAGACGTGGCTCCTTCTTCTACCTGATCTCCTCGTGTGTAGATCGGATAACGTAATTTACAAGCCAGAGTCTGGAAAGAGTCATAGATACTCCTTGCTGTAACAGAGAGTTTTCGGTAATATGAAACCGAGTGTCACCTCTTTCAATTTTAGAGGTCGAATTGCCCGTCCCCCGTTTTTCTGCATTGGCCTGATCGAAGCTAGCAGGCACTTAGAACCAAGTACTGAAAAACATCTAAGAAAATTTGCACAAATCAGGCCACCTCGCATTCCTCTTGAGGTTCTTAATATGCATATTCATTTTTTCTACTCCGTAGATACCACAAATTCCCCTCCTAGTTCCATTGATCGGTCCAATCATCCGAGGAGTCGTCGTGCCAGACATAATTGATGCGATCATTTGTGTCCTCTTCAGAACTATCATCGAGCTCATACTCCGAGCTGTCATCTACGCCGCTTCTTTCTTGGGGTGACAAATCTTCGATCTCGAGCATGATCGTCACCCTAGAGTCTGGTGTGTACAACTAATAGATGATCGTGAGAATATAAGTATCAACTCTGCGTACACCCTTGTATCGGGTTCGCTAATTTTGTACAGTGAATATTTAAGAGATAACTAGATAAATTCTATTTACAAGATATAAAGCTTAGTTTCCTCATACTGGGGAGAACATTCTATATGTTATCTTGTCGAAGGATAGAGAATCAAGCTTATTATCCCAGATATCTTAGGACAATTAAACGATATACACCTTGTTTCTGCCTAGGCTTCTCCTACGTTAAGTGATCTCCCAAGCAATTTATGTTAGTATGATGTTCGCGATTGGCAATGTGCAAGCAACTTCATTAGATATTTTCTAGAGCTACAACTTCACACCTGATTTAGTGAGTTGCGTTTTCCTCTTCGGCAGGTAAGACGGGGAATGTGCTTGCCTTCTCAAAGTATAATCAGTCTATTGGTCAACTGCTGAGTCTTGCTCTTCTAACATATGTTCCTTCAAAACTAATTCTAATAACTACCCTTTAACTGTTGTTTAATAAATGTTATGATTTTCATGAATGGGTTTGTCTGTGAAGCCTCAGCTGAATAGTTCGGCTCACGTAAACTAAGTTGGGTGGCTCAGCCACTACAGATCTGCCCAACATAACGCCTTAAGAGCCTCACATTTTCCAACGATCATTACACAGATAACAAAAGCTATTGCTACCCTAAATTCGACTTGTATTAGAAAGTTTCGTAATGTTAAACTTATTGCTAGACTCGAAGTCACCTTGTGACCCTAAAACTTTTATATCTCTTCGTATTCCCTTGTGGTTCTCGCCATAAACGATACTCTGGAGGAGTTATTTGAAGACTACACAATTACCCGACTTCTGAATTCCGGCGCTTTTCAGGACGACCTAGCGATTCAGCACAGGAATGTCAGAATGGTGCTCTCGTAGTAGCAGTTCAGAACTCGGCGGAATTGCACTCCCCATAACATACGCTGAGTCGTTGGTATAACAACCAAAATGTCAACAGCTTTCAACTTTTGGATTGCAAAATGGCTTTTTCTAGCAATACTGATGGATACTCTATCGTAATCAATCAAGAGGACCTCAAATACTTCAAGCTAGACTTAGTGTTTGGATGTAAATCCATACATTTGCATGAACCCCAGGGTGGCGCATGCAGCATGCAGGATTCAGGGCCTGGTTTGTCAGGCAAGCCCCTTGGTTACGGGAGGCCACAATGGCCCGAACAATCGGGACTTGCATAGCATACGGGAGGGCACACGACCCGTATGTTTGGGACAATCAGGGCAATCCATGTGAAAGCATGGAATCATGGAAGCAACCTGCATGGGAGCAATGGGGAAACCTTTGTGACTCACAAATGAGCAAGCAATAGCAACCCCCTGAGTACTAGGCTAGAGTACAGTGATGTACCTATAAGTAGTAGGACTTCTGCTATCTAGACTTAGGAGAATCAAGAACAAGCTCAATTGGATACACAAGTGTTACCTGTGACTACCATCGTAGTAAACGGGTGATCTGTATTCTGAGCCTACCTTCAACCCTTTCAGTAACTGAGGTTACTGACACTTAGGAAGCCAGGAAATACGACTAGTTCATCTCCATCCACGAAGCTTATTGTCTAAACACATCAAATACAGAATAGTCATCGCAGAGTGAGATGAGAATCCCGAGTATGAAACGCTCTCCTACAAATGGGGGCCCAAGCTACCAATCTGCGGCATTACCGTAGGAGATGCGGTGTAGACTATACAAGAGAACCTTTGTGGGCACTACATCACATACAACTCGAAAGTCAAGACCGCGTATTATGGATAGATACCATATGCAGCAACTAATAGGACATTGGGGAGGGAAACCACCAAGTCTCCCAAATGGGCTAGATATATGCCACTGTCTTGCGTTACATTGCATGAGTTGGCCAAGATGCTAACGAAGACTTCATTTGGGCAATTATCTTTGTGCCGAATTATCGAAGCGAAGGATCCCGGTTCTCTTTTCCCAGCGGCTATGTTCTTGAAATGGAGGAGAACTGATTCCTTTCCCTTTGTGATAGGCCATACTGGACTCGACTGTGGATCATCCAGGAAATTTTACTAGCTCGTGATGTTATAGTGCAGTGTGGACATGACAAGATCCTTTGGAATGAGATTGAACGGGTTCCCGCTCTATACGTAAAGTATTCCCTTTACCGTCGGAGGGCCTTTATCTAAGTGCTCTAAGAGTTTCACACTTATTGAACAAAGAAAGAAAATACAACAAGGACGTCGGCCCTTAAGGTTAGTGAATCTCGTCCGTTAATTCTCCCATTCCAAATTCAAGATAGAAGATATTGCATTTATAGCCTTCTTAGCCTCACGGAACTTTTCTGCAAGGAACAAATCAGACCCGATTACTCCTTGGACACTAAAGATATACTCATGAAGCTTCTTCTCTATCATTTAGTCTTACACACCAATCTAACTCACTCCGCGCCTGATGTTGGCCTACTGGTACGATACCTGTGGGGATTGTTTAGATGGGAGAAACTTGAGGTCACAGAAGAAGACAACATCTTCCGGAGTTTGCTTGAGTCAGAAGTAAAATCGACCCTCTTAATAAAATGGCGATATAAAAGATACTAGATATCGTCAAGTACCTTAGAAAATTTCTTTATACTAAAATCTATATATATGCTAATTTAGAAGGTCTCAATATAGTTTTAATATATAAAATTAACTTTTAAAATAAATTTTAATTGTTTTCTTTTTCCTTCTAGGAAATGATTTCGAGAGAGAAGAATAGAGAGAGGCTTTCTAGAAAGTTATCTCCTAATAGAATAGAATAAGAGCTTTAATTCTAATATATTTCATATATTTCTAGGTCTTTATAGCTAGAATTAAGTCTGGGGTCGTTGGGTTCCTCTATTTTTTTTTTTAAAAAAACCCCCCGATTTTCAGGTTATCTTACATACGGTTGTAATACTACTACGCACACTGATAGAGACCACAGGGGGGAATAAAAGACCTCTCAAGATAAAACTGTCATTCGCCGGAACAGTAGTCGGAACAGATTTCAGGAGACGGACCATTTCCAAAACCATGAGACTGTTAGACGTGACATGCATTGGGGTAAACTACGGCTGGCTTTTGAAGTACCAGCAGTTGTGCAGTTGGGCAGAGCAGGATGATTCGAAAGTCTAAGAAGTTTTAGCCACCCCCCTCCTCGAGGCACAGGATTGAAATCCTCTGCAGAACAAGTTTTTTTTATTCCGATATTCTAATGTTTTGAGTTCGTCCTGATCTCGCTGAGAGAGGGTTGAAATTTACACCCCTAAGAATTTGATAGGGATAGGGATAGGGTCCGCGGGTGTCGGAACAGTTCTCTATAGTCGTTGCAACTTCACTATTTTCTCGCAGTAATACTCGGGATAAGCAAAACGGCTCCCTCAGATCCGTAAAATGGCTTGTTTCGGCGATAGCTTCGGAAATAATTTTATACTAGAATCACTCTACTAAGATCATACTAAATTCTAACATTTAGTAAGGAATATTAAATTTAATAGAATCCTATAAAGTTCGACTATCCCGTGATATTAAGATTATTACTATAATCAATTTTACATTCATTTCCTCCTGTATGTTGTATATCCGAGGCTATCGCCGAAACAAGCTATTTTACTTAGGAAACCGTTTTACATAACTTATCCCAAGTATATAACAAAGCTTATTCATGAGGTGAACCGAGTATATTATTAAAAAAAAGGCCCTAGCTCCTATTACTGTATACACTATCGCTAAGAGTTATTAGATTTAAATGAATGTGGTAACTCGGGATTCTTACCACTACACCAAGCCCACGCTTACATGACTATATAAATTCTTTCACTCATTATTTCCTCTAGTTAGAATAGCTGATCGGGATATAAATCGGATTACCCTGGCGGACGGTATGCTATAGCAGCCTACCGTCACCTGACCACCAGGGAACGAAGGGCCCCCCTTATCCAACTAGGTTCCCGACCTGTGGCCTCAGGTAATAAATAGGCTAATAATAAGATGTAGGACCGAAATGTCTGAACTTTTTGCTCTCACCCCAAATGAAAGTACACGGTAATAGAGGAGTCGGTATAATAAAAATTAGATAGCAATACTCGGGATAAGTAAAACGGCTTCCTATTTCGGCGATAGTTTTAGATATAATACGTATATAGTTTATAGTAATAATCTTAGTATCACGGAATAGTCGAACTTTATAGGATTCTATCAAATTTAATTATTCCTTCCTAAATGTTAGAATTAGTATAATTTTAGTATAGTAGTTCTAGCATTAAATTACATCCGAAGCTATCGCCGAAACAAGCCATTTTGCTTATCCCAAGTATACAACGTATGACAAAGTTCATATCACGAGGCGAACCGTGGAAAACAGGGGGAGAAAGCAAAGACATGAAAATTGACTTGGTCATTGTCAGAATTGGGAAAAAGGAAATCTATACCATAGATTAACAGAGGTTTTTACCATGATAGAGAATGAGATCTAATAATCCCCCAGAACTAACAGCTTTTAGCTGCCTTTCCTGAACAACCTCGTTCTAACACAAGTAGAACCAAGTAACAACCCCATATCAACCCAAACTCTCCACATTGCCTCTCCTACAGCCTCAAACGCTATTCCCTTCCCTAGATTGTCCAAAGGAAATACGTTCAATCTCTGCTTACTCCACCCCAAGAGTGTGCAGCAGAACTCTGAACACATCCCTACTGTGTCTAAGTAACTATAATCAATATCTTTCCAAGTGAGAAAGACTACAATCCTATTCGCCAATGAAACTTGGAACAATTAGATCAAATGGGTTCAAGCTACTGGGAGAATGGACTTGAATCGCCTTTAAAAACACAAGATCCCGGGGAAAATTAAGTGCTTTCCGTCGCATCAACAGGGCCTTGAGTCGCAGATATTCAGTCAGGCTGTCGGTAGCGAAAGTGCTTCTGGCTATATGAGAGCGAGTCCTCGGGTGCAGAGTCCAAAAATTTCATCAAGACGGCTCTTCGCTTCGACCAAACGAAACGGCAACTTTTTTTTTATACAGTTGTGGCTGCTTGGTGTGAGTTTGCCGCTCGCTGTCTCTTATATGTGGAGGGAAATAGCGCTTGAAGAACGATGTGTATAAAGACGCAAGCAAGGTACAGTACGAGATACATATGATTAAACGCCCAAACCCATGACCCCACTGGATTCAACTTAGAAAGAAATCGTCGATTTTAATTTCGGTCCCTACTAGTACTACCTAACAATGATGTCCGCCGCATCGTATCGTCTCGAATAGGTGTGGGATTGCGCAAACTCGGTCGGACCGCGAGCCTTATGGAAAGGATCTAAAAACACAGAAATAAGTAGAAGAGAGAAGGCCAGTGACCAGAGATGGATGTCGAAATATGTTTTTTGCCCGCCGTGTCCGCCGTGTTACGCCGCAAACCAATCCCTGTTCATTCAGCGGTATCAAGCTCATCATGCTGCAGAGGTGGGGAATCCAAGGCAACTGGAAGTCGGTGTATCAGCGAGCTAAGATTGCCTGGGCCGTTCTGGGAGTACCAAATCACCTTTCCTATCTTCACCATTGGCACCATTTTCGCGAACCTCGTCACGTTCATCCTTAATGTCGCGATCACGGTCTCTGATATTGTAAGCATTTGGCTATGGAGTATAGATGATTGAACTGTACCTGTCATCCGGACTGCGGGAACGATCTCTGTCGCTGCGGTCACGGTCTCGGCGATCATAGTCACGATCACGATCACGGCGAGAATCCTTGCGAGGAGAATAGTCACCACCTCGACTGCGGCGAGGAGAGGGGGAGCGTCCACTTCTGCGAGGAGAGCGACGCCCAGCTGGAGCACGTTCACGCTCACGTCCAGAATCAAAGCGCCATGAAGCAGAAGGAGGTGTTCGAGCCCACTAAGTCTTGTTAGCACATCGTACAATTTGCAAAATAATTTAGGACTTGCCTCGATCTTCAACAAATCGTCATGACCAATGCGCTTGTTGTGCATCTCATGATACGCATCATCTGCATCACGACGGCTTTCATACTCAACGAACGCGAACCTACTATAGGTGTCAACGATATTAGAGCGCACTAAAAAAAAGGATTCATAGCTACTCACAGACGACTGGCCGCAGTTCGAGGGGCCGGAATGTCGCAACGGACAAGGCGACCATAGCTGTAGTTTTACGTCAGACAAATTCAAGCCGATTCGAGGGTATGGAGGATATTAAGAGCGACAGATAAAAACATGATGCGACGAAGCTCGACCCGCGGGTGTTCGGACATTTTCGTGGGGGGGGAGGAAAGATTTTCTAGACAATGTTCGAATCATTGCGCGACCGCTCGATCGTGATCGTACGAGGAATTGAATGGGAGGAGGCAGAAAGCGCAGGTAGGAGACGTATGTAAATGTGACAGCGAAGTCTCGACGAGGAAGGACGAGGGTTGGGGATGCGGAGATCATCGCACTCGAGGATGATCATCGACATATCGACGAGGAGGATGACGACGACGACGTCTGGTTGACATACCGTTCGAATTCGTAGGCTAGGTCGCGAGCGCGTGTACCAGGTCCAAATCCCTATGAATACGAATTAGCCTCACAGCGATTTGAGGTTGCTCGACGAAAAGGATACCCGGGTCACTTACAGTTACGTAGAGAGTTGTTCCACCACGAGACATCTTGAAGATAAATTTGTGGGCTCTTGCTTGTTGGGAACTGATTTGCTTGACGTCTGCAAAAAGAAAAGAAATAGGTTGAAAATGTGTTGTGTGTGGTGTTGAGAAAAGACAGTTTGGAACAGACAGATGGAGGCAATAAAGACAGAGCTGAAGCTTGTCGCGCTTGTGGAGTCTGCGACACGTGATGATGGCATGACGCATAAGGTTTGGCCAATCACGCAGACTTACATTATTCGCATGCTTCTGGTATATGTGAAATTTTGAGCCTGCTTTATCTCGAGCACCGCGACGTTGGAACAACAAGATTAAGATCAGATAATTTCATACATTGTTGCCAATATATATACAAATTCTTGAGCGACTCTCATCGCCTTTGCTATTCTAGGCCTGTAGGCACCACTTCCTTTTGGCGGTTGACCTAGTACTAAGCATAATCTACCTGTGTCTTTGTACCAACCATAATGCGCCCGCTCCCAATGCGTATCCAAATGCAAACCGAAACCCATGAGACCCAACTTCCATATACAAAGCTTTCTGCTTCTCAGGGGCCGAACAAATACAACAACTGCTTCTAACCCCACCATTTGAAACCCCCAGTGTTTACAGGTCTTCGGTATCAGGTCTGAGTGTAAGTAGAAAGTCTCTCGTCATCTCAAAACAAAGCCAACTACTAGCCATGCTTGGCGCGACCTTGAGTAGATTTGGCACAATTCCTTTGTACAAACCTCTCACGCCATCTTGGATTACAATAGCACGGACAGCGCCGGAGATAGATTTGTACTGATAGCCCATGCCTGACATTGTGTTGATCTGAAAGCGCCGACGAAGGACATCACTACACTTCATTAGCGTTTTTCTACTTGAGCTCGGGGGAAAGAGTTCACGAACAAGGGGTAAGTGCAGGTTTGAGCCACAGCTCCAGATATTGCCCCGGCAGCAAGTTTTCGGACAGCATTTGGGTTCTTGTCTCCTTCTGGAGTAAGATACTTCCGAACGATTTCGTAGGTCATGAAGTTAAGGCCAACCTGGTGTCCATTTGTGAGTTACAAGGAGATTGACGTAGGGCAGATGACTTACGTATGGTGCTACCCCTGCGACGGTAGGAATGATGCCTCTGTATAAAGCAGGAATTCCACCTTCCGTCTTGTACATCGTGACCAAGGTTGCCCACATCCCAGGTACTCTATTTCTTTGCGCTTGACTGAGTGCCGCAAACGAAGCGGATTGGATTGAGAGCCTGGTCCGGACAATGTCAAGAGGGTAGGTGAAGAAGACGGACGTGATGCCAGCAGCACCGCCGCATATTAACCGTCGGAGGGAACTCATGTCTTGTCCTGGTGAAACCTCGAAAAACTGAAACGATTGTTAGTTGGTGGGTTAAAGATAATTGCGCAGGGGCAATGGGACATGAATTTGAACGATCATCCCCTTCGACATATATTGACAAGGGATTACTGACCGTCTTGTAAAGGTTGTAGCTACCAAACTGAACGGCCGAGTAGGGGACGATTCGAATACAGTTCGTGCCGTTGCCTCTCATGAATCCCCGCCATCCTTCGTCCTTCCACATCTTCATGAGGCCTTTGCCGACCGACAATTTATATTCCTCCCTGCCAACACTTTGTATTTGAAAAAGGATCTTTAATCGTTCGAGGGGCGAGACAACTGTCCGCGAGACAGCGCCTGCAACTCCGCCGGCGCAAAACGCCGCGAAAACAGGCTGCGAGATCATTTCGCGGGCGTACATCACTCTAGGGCCATATTTGGGAGCGAACGAACCATCTTCGGACTATTTGACCAGACAGAATTAGAATTGAAGTGCGCATCGAACAAGATGTACTCACAGGAGACATCTCCGGGTCTGGGGTATGCTCTCCACGCCACGACGGGAAGCTTAACGTCAATTAAATCCTAGAGCATGCGAGCTCAAACAGCAGCCTCACCAACGGCTGCACACGAATTGGGTTTTGTTCAATTGGGCAAGTCCATCCGTGACCGAATGTTGAATCGTGTGGAGTTGTTCTGTTCCACTCCTGGCACAGCTTGCGCTGATCGCGATTCTTTCCGCGCCCGAGGTTCTTCTGCCGTGGAAGGCGAAATGAAGCGGCCGCACACACTTTGTCAGTAAAATCTAGTCCCACGTGAGGCGGAAGGTCCGAATTCGACTTGTCTCCGGGAAGATCAATTTAGTGTCTATTCAATATAAACGAACGAGGGGTATAATTGAGAGATAGGAATGCGAGTATTGCTAGGTTCGAGGTCGACGGGTTTGTTTTCCAGGGTAGCAGAGGTAACGAGTAAGGATTCAAGCGTTGTACAGGTGTTGGTTGGTCGTAAGTATATTTTTAGCTGTACGGAGTAGGGCATAGAAAGTTTTCACAAAGCCGATGTTCGAGGTCTAGTCTTGATAGGGGAGCACGATTATTACAGTACCACCCTGCCCAGAAGCCCGTGCGGCATTACTGGTGAATTTTGTTGCTTCCTAGGGAGCTAAAAGAATAGATGAAAAATACATGATGGTTCTACTATTAATCGGTCTTGTCGAGTACTATCAGGAATATTTAAAGACGGCCAGCGGTCGCCGCCTTACAGGTAACGAGTAAGGTGCACACTGCTCCTAGCCAATCACTATTACGCAACTACAACCTAGGCCTCAATAAATGTAAAACTGAGGTCATATCACCTGAATTCGGAATAGTTGTATACATCGCGATACTATTGTAGTAAGCGCCTGCCTATAAAAAGATAAAAGTGGCTATCGGATAGTCGGAGACTGGAGCATTTAAGCCTCAGGCTGCAAGGTGTCAATTTGCGTCTGCCTCGCTTGCGGATCCGCACAAGCACGAAAGTCCTCGCAGCGAATATCTCAAATTTCTCCATCGAACTTTCCACTACAAACTAAATCGACAACATCGACGCCAACAACCGCGACAATGGGTACGTGAACCCAATATCCTCGCCTTCGTGTGCAAGTGGTGGTCTTGATATATCCCATCCTTTTATCATGCCGAAAGGCGCGAGAAAGCTGTGGAAGAAATCCTGACCCTGCGCAGCAAATTGAGTCGCAAGACCAAAATGCAAAGAGCATGCTTGATCATAGGCTGATGGATTCTGATTATAGGTATCGATCTTGACGCTCATCACGTCCGCAGCACGCACCGCAAGGCGCCAAAGAGTGACAATGTTTACCTCAAGTTGCTCGTGAAGCTCTACCGCTTCTTGGCCCGTAGGTTTCCCCTCGATCCACCCAGAAGCGATTGCAAGTTTCTAATTAACGCGAACAGGCCGAACCGACTCTTCCTTCAACAAGGTCGTCCTCCGCAGACTTTTTATGTCCCGCATCAACCGACCCCCAGTCTCCCTCTCGAGAATTGTCTCCGGCGTTTCTGAGAAATCCAACAACAAGACCGTCGTCGTCGTTGGTACTGTCACCGATGACAACCGCATGTTGACTGTCCCCAAGCTCAGCATCGCCGCACTCCGCTTCACTGCGACTGCCCGTGCTCGCATTCTCGCGGCAGGTGGTGAGGTCTTGACTTTGGATCAATTGGCCTTGAGAGCTCCAACCGGAAGCAACACTCTCTTGATCAGAGGACCAAAGAACGCTAGAGAGGCTGTTAAGCACTTTGGCTTTGGCCCACACAAGCACAAGGTAAGAAGAGACGCTGCTGGACCAGGAAGTACCCATTCTAATCATATTCCTAGAAACCATATGTTGAGTCTAAGGGTCGCAAGTTCGAGAAGGCTCGTGGACGTAGGCGCTCAAGAGGTTTCAAGGTCTAAGTGCACTCCAACCAGTCAAGATAATTTTACAAATCTCAATGTCTTCCTGTTTGGGATATACCATGGGATTTGCAGGTGTCTGGAGAAAACCTTGGGTGACTTGGGCTTGTTCAAGCGGAATATGAAGTGGCTACATTGCAAAGTATGAGCTACGGTGACAAAAATATCCCAATCAAGGCAAGCAATGAATTACGCATGACCTCACATGAACTCTCGCTTGAATACGAGGTCGTCTTTGATGCCCTATTTCTTTTTCCTCTAATGTGTCCATTTCTTATGTGACCATGTTGATTTTGATTTCTAGAGTTGATTGGTATCTTGATCTATGAAAAAATCGAGGCTAGGTTGTGCTCAGACCAAAGCGTTCTATCTGATATGTTACACGGTAGCTAGAATATATACACTCTATTTCCCTCTCCATTTCCAGCGCTCTTGTTCCGTGGCGGCCTAACTAAGATATCTCGGTGAGATCTTCGATCTTCACATCATGCTTCCTTCTCAAAGCAACAAAGAATGATTCCTTTGATTCCTAGACAACCTTGTAAGTCCTCGAGGCTATATGAAGAGACAGTAGGCTTTACACTTCTCGACGATTCTGGCTTCTCTCTGTGAACTGTTGCAAAGAGTTTCTTGAGTCTCTTCTCGAGTATCTTGTCTTCGGCGCCCTGGTAGAATTTGCATACTGTCGAAGATATATTTAGTATGACCTTGATCAACTGCCGTCCACGCGAGAGGTAGAATAAGAGGTTAGAAGAAGGCATATTGAACCTACCGAAATGCCCACCCGTTCTCAGAGTATCAAACGCAAACTGCAGCGCCGCAGCACATAGGTCCTATGCATTTTCGTCAACCTGTATCCATATCAATTCAGAGGGTAGAACCACATACCATACTCCCCGCATGATCCTTAAACGCAATTCCGCTCGTATTCATCATCCTGTAATACGGGTCACTTAAACTCCTCTTCCAAAAACCCGTCGTCTGATCCCAGGGTGCTGACATATCACTTAACACCATATCGACCATCCTACCCAACGCTTCATCTTCCGCCCTTCTCCCCTTTCCCTTCCCCCCCTTCCCATCCCCTGCCAACACATTATCATGGCGTTCTAGATCGATATAACTCGGACTCTGTGCAACTAGCGGTGCGGCAGACATTGCAGAGATATGCGGGGAGAAGAGCTGCGACTTGACGCGCCCACGTTCGGGGTCCGAGAGGAAGGAAACGACCTCTGCGCGGACGGCGGGGGAGAGGAAGTTGCCTTGGATGGTGGAGACACCCTTTGGGGGTTGCGCGGGGATGATGTCGATGCCGACGATGCGGCCGTTGGGTTTGGTGCGTTCGACTGCTACCTATTTGCAATCGCTTCAACATCCATTCTCATGATCCGGGGGTGTGGACGAACCTGCGACCAACTGCCTGGTGCGTAACCCTGAACAGGTTAGCCTCGTGGAAAGGAGGAAAAGAGGAAAGGGGGGAGAGTGTACCAAATCAACAACCGTCTGCCCCTTCTTGAAAATCCCGTATTTCGCATCAATCTACCTCAGCTATCAGCACCTCAACCCACGCCTTCTCCCCCAACCAATCCTACAAACCTCAAGCAATTTAAACGCAGCTCTACTCTTCAGCCCCTGGACCTTCGCTTCCCGGGCATATGAATCGCCAGCTTGTCTCTTCTTCCATCTCGTTTGCGAGGACGAATGTCGAGTATCACCGGCAGGAGATTCTCGAATAGGTGGAAAGGGATTCGAGCAGCGATTGATTTCAACGCAACATCGTAAAGGTAGAAGCGACCATATGGCACGCGCCCTTGGGAGAACCCGCAAGGCTGCTGATGAAAGCATTCAGCAGCTGTTTGTGGCCGGGAAATGTGGACTGGCCATGTCGTGAAGATGTTGGAGTTGTAGAAAAGATTGAAGGGAGTTGTCACAAGGCTGCAAGGCTGCGATTTAGGTTGTAGCATCACGAAGTATAATGCCAATCGAGTTGCAGGATCACGCACGTATATACAATGCCTATGACGGACTTTACTGGTAATAATCTTCTTAGACTCGCTATCTGAAGTTCGATAAGCAAAATCCATATCTAGGGCAAAGTATTGTACTCCATCCCTCGTACCCAAATGCCATACCCAAACGCCTCATTGGTACACCACCAGTACTCCAAGCAATTACCCTCCAGATCGCTTCATATGTTCATGATAATCACGCAAGAAAGCTGGCTCCTGCGCCTCTACGATCCTTCTTCAATGGGGAAAAGCCACCGAACCCACCAGCGGCTGCTAATCCTCCTCTCAAACCGCCACCTGGTCCAGCGAGACCTCCTTTCTTTAATAACCTAGGAGCTCCAAGAGAAAGTTTAGTAGGTTTTTTTGTCGCCTCTCCATCGTCCTCGTCAAAAAGCGTTGCGCCAAGGACTTTCCTCTTTTTGACCTTCGGTTTAGATGGTTTCGAGACCTCCTTAACTTCAGCGATCGTCTCCATAACGGTCACTGATTCAGTGATAGGAGCTACTGGCTGATCGTTTTCATCTATGTCCTCCTCAGCTACTTGCGATAATTTGCTCATAGGTCGAATTTTCTTCGATACTGGCTTCGTCCTTTTAACGTTTGGCTTTACTTCCTGAAGAACAGTCTTAGTAGGATGAATCTCCATTTCTACAATCTTATTCCGACCCTTGGTTTTGGGCACAGGTGTTGGCTGCGAGGGACTTTCGGCTTGTGAGACTTCTTCCGTATTGTTGCCTTGAGATGTTACGATGGCCTCATCATCATTTGTTTCTGCCTCTGGTTGTTCCACATCTGGCTCTGCAACCTTGGGAGGGGTCTCGGGGGCCATGCTGATGGTTCGGTTCAAGAAAGGCGTGATCGAGAACATCGACTTCTCCCCTACTAGAGTCTGGTCCAGTCTTCCAGTCTTCGTAACAGGTCGTTTTCCTCGAGCTGCAACTCCATCTGGAGTGCCAATATTAGCATCTGTGCTCATGTCTACTGCGGTTCTCTTCCGTGACTTTTTGGCCGCAAGACCCCCTACAACTGATGATTTAGACGTTTTCGTGACAACCGCTCGAGCTTGGACAACTTCCTCTTTGGCTTCCTTGAGTTGCTCCTTCACTGCGCGTAACTTCGCCTGCAATGCTTCAACCTTGCTTTCAAGTAGTGTGTGGCGTGACTCTGAAGCCTTCAGCTCTTTTTGGTTCTCCTTGGTAGCTTTTGAGGACGCTTGCTTCTCCTGCCTCAGCTCCTCTCGCAATTCTTCCATCTGGGTTTGAAATTCGCTTTCCATCTCCTTCTGCTTTCGACTCGATTCCCGTTTCTGTCGAGTTAAATCTTTCTGTAGTGAGTCTAGTTGTAGCTGGTGCTCCTCTTCCTTCTCGCTGTTGTCACTCTTCTGCGCAGCGCGCTTAGCAGCTTGTTTTTCTATATCAACGTCACTTTCCAGAGTGCTGACCTGGCGGTGCAGACGCTTTGACAGCTTCTTTTCTCGTTCTAGGTCTTTCTGTAGTTGTTCGATTTGAGATTCGTACTCGGCCTCTTTGTTACTCTTGTCTTTCTTTTGCGCGGCACGCTTTGTGTCTTGTTTCTCAGTCTCGAGCTCGCTTGCCAGAGTGCCAACCTGACGCTGTAGCCGCTTCGACTCCTGTTTCTCAGTCTCGAGTTCGCTGTCCAGAGTGCCAACCTGACGCTGCACCCGCTTGGACTCTTTATTTTCTCGGGCCAAGTCTTTCTGTAACAATTCCATTTGCGATTCGTAGTAAGCCACTTTCTCACTGTTGTCGTTCTTTTTCGCCGCGCGTTTTGCGGCTCGTTTTTCTGTCTCGAGTTCGACTTCCAAAGTACTGACCTGACGTTGTAAAGCCAGCTTTTCAGATAAAATCGTTTGTTGATGGTTAACCTGTGACCGAAGATGCTCGAGCTCTGGTTTGAGTGTGGAAAGCTCACGGGTAAGCGAAAGCTTTTCCGTGAGAACTTTGGCGCTGTCCATAGTGACATTGTTCATTGAATCCACTTCCGCCTGAAAATTGTTAGAGTGCACAAAATAGAGATTCACTCCACGCACCTTCAGATTTTGCAGTTCCCGTGTCTGTATTCTGAGCTCTGCCTCCTGTTGCCGGCTTTCCTCCGTTGCATGCTCTAACTGCACCCGCAACTCCTCTCCATCTTCCTCAAGCATATCGATACGATCTTCCCCAAGGATAAATTGTTCTTGTAAGCCGTCTTTGTCGTGCTGTAGTAACATCACTTCGACTCGCAGGCGCCGTGCATCCTCGTCCTTAACTATCAATTCGGTCTTTTGTACAGCATCGTTATAAGCCATCTCTGAGTTGGGAAGATGCTGGAACAATTAGCATTTCGGTCGTGCAACAATGTGTTGAAACTTACGCTGTCAATATGCTCGCTATCATTATATGATATCGATGAGTCCATATTGATAATTATGTCCAATTTCTGTCTGCGCGGACAATATGGTGGCAAAGTAGTTGACTATATTTCCGGGAGACGCGAATGTAAACAAAACATCAGTAAGCTCCGATGGTTCCTCATAATACAGGCCAACACTCCTTCCTATCTTCCGAGATAGACCCGACACGAGAGGACACCTCACTTAACGAAAAGCCGCGCATCACTAACCAAACCTGCGGTTTGGCCTCACCATAACACCTTCTTAAGCATTCAAGATGCGTTTCTTAAGAGGTCTCCTACTTTCTTTGCTCCCGGCAACAATTCTTGCCGCCAAGAAACCTGCCGCAGGTGTCGACAAGTTTCAAGCATATCACACCAAAGCTCTCACGGCAGCTCCTCTCAAGCTCGATGACAAGATTTATAACACATTGACGTCCGCTCCAAGAGACTATTCGGTCGCAGTACTGTTGACAGCACTTGAGTCTCGATTTGGATGCGTTCTCTGCCGAGAATTCCAGCCAGAATGGGAACTATTATCTAGAAGTTGGACTAAAGGCGACAAGCAGGGAGAATCTAGGCTCGTTTTTGGGACATTGGACTTTCTTGATGGCAAGAACACTTTCCAATCGGTCAGTACTCTCCATTGTATATCCAATTGAGACTCTGGCTGACAATACGTTCTTTAGCTGGGGCTCCAAACTGCTCCCGTCCTCCTTCTCTTCCAGCCAACAGTTGGCCGACACGCCAATTCAGACACTGGCCCAACTAGATATGACTTTTCCAATGAGTATGCAATTGCCCAGTTGCTTAGAAATGCATGTATTGTAAACAATTGAAGCTGACCAGATACAGACAATCCGCAGAGCAAGCCCACGCATGGATTGCACGACAACTCAGTGACAGACCTCATCCATCCGTCAGCCGACCCATTAATTGGGTACGCGGTATCGCTATTACCACTACAATTCTTGGCACAATAACCTTCTTGACTGTTGCGTGGCCTTACCTCCTACCGGTTATCCAAAATCGCAACGTCTGGGCAGCAATTAGCTTGATCGCGATTCTGCTCTTTACCAGCGGCCACATGTTCAACCACATCCGAAAAGTGCCTTACGTTGCGGGCGATGGGCGTGGAGGTGTCAGCTATTTTGCTGGGGGTTTCTCAAACCAGTACGGTCTTGAGACTCAGATTGTGGCAGCCATGTGTAAGTGTAGAATGAATTATCAGAGGCATTGTACTAACGAAACGCTTCAGATGGCTTGCTTTCTTTTGCGACCATCTCGCTTGCGCTCAAGGTTCCCCGCATAGCAGATCCCAGAACACAACAAATTGCTGTCCTTGTTTGGGGAGGAGTCATCTTCGTCATGTACAGCTTCTTACTCAGTGTTTTCAGAATCAAGAATGGTGGATATCCATTCTGGTTACCACCATTTTCGTAGAGCAGTCGCAAGATCAACGAGACTGAAACTGCCTCGTCACCACGGTCAAGTCTTTCGGCGAGAGCAATTGTGTATAGATATACGAGGGGTAAAAGTTGGAGGGGGGATCTTCCTAAAACATTCCGGCGCTTTACCAGTTTTAAGTATGGATAGTCTGCCGTGTAGACTCAAAAATATGGCACGTACTGTACTGTATTAAAAGCAAATACTAGGCATAGAATCTAGGCAGGGGTCCGCAGTTCTTGATCTCCATGCAAATCCAAATCATGAGGGATAAGCTGTGCTTTGAAATATTTGCCATTTGATTTGTTGTTTCGTCGCCAAATCTGCCTATTGATTTCTTGTCTTTGTGATCTCTGCGAGTCAAAAGTACATAACGGTCACTATAATCCAGAACGTTATTGTTCTTGGCGTAAGCCTCCTTCGCTTTCTCTAACATCTGCAGTCAAACTAACATCCCAACAGGCAAGTGGTGGAATAGGATCCTCTATCTTCCAATCCCTCGTCGCCTCATCCAAATTCAATGTCTCAGTCCTAACACTTTCGGATTCAACATCAACAATCACAGCGCCCTCATCATCGACTGCGGCAACCGTAAATTCTCCTCCACAAACCTTAGTCAGATCAGCAATTCCGTCCTCTCTGTCCCTCGAACCCAGAGAAAGCAGCCAACGAATACATATTGATTGAATCATTTACTGCCACGCAGAATGAAATCCTCGCGGCATTCGAGAAGGCCACTGGCAAGAAGTGGGAGGTTCGTACATGACTAGCGAAGAAACGGAGAAAGAAGGAGTTGTTCTCTAAAGGCGATTTCTCAAGGTTGCTGTATTTGTTGAAGGTGGATATTCTTGGAGAGGGTTATGGCTCCAATTACCCGGAATATTGTAGTGCGCTTGCAAATGAGAAGTTTGGTCTGCCAAAACAAAGTTTGGAGGATACCGTTGCTGCTTTAGCTACTGGAAAAATGGTCAATTGAGGTTTTGACAGTGTTGATACTGCAACAAATTATCATGGCGAGGAGGAAATTCAATGGAATTTAATGGAATGTTCAACAGTGTGAGAACGCTGGAAAAATATCTAAAAAATAGACAAATTTATTTTAGAAACTTCGGTGCCGGTTCGATTCCTCTTAGATGCCCTGTCATTTATGTTGCTTTCGCAGGAGTTACAGCGGAAGTTGGGTGCACCCCAACATATCCACTGTGGTGGCTCCTGGTACTATGGTGCTATCAGGTTGCAAGTTATGATTAGAAGAAGCAAGTGGTATTTTGATCTATAAGGCAAGTATTACTTAGATAACTCCAAGTGGAGTTTACCTTGCCTTAGTGACACACATGGAAGATGATATTATGGTCCTATCTGGAGGATCCCCGTTATTTACTCTTATCCCAGCTATTAAATCTCGACCAACTTCTCGTGTAGTCGTAGACATCAACTAACCTGAATTTGTAGCGAAACTATGAGACGAAATGGAAATCTATGGCCCAATCCCAGAGGGAATTGGCACAAGGGAGAGAGATCAGGCTGCCTATAAGGGGAGTCAGTCGTTGGCGGGTAAGTATGTAGCGAATAGTGCTTCTCCGAAAACGCCACCAACAATCTCTAACATCACTCCCATATGCAGCCACCAGCGTCGTAAAAGCGCTTAGAAATGGACAGAATTGAACCCAATGCCTATTGATGTATCAAAATCACAATAGAGCAAGGGACCGCATCTACAACTACGAGTTCTCGGAAAAGTACCCCCATAATCGCATAAGAAAGGAACAGATACAGGCAGATTGACTGGAGGTTGACTGGAGGTTGCCAGAACTGTTGAGATACTGAGACTTTCTACTAGTTCAGTAAGTAAAAGAAATCAGGGAGACTGTTGGGACGAGAGGACAGCGAGACGGTCTCCTAGTGTTAAAAAGTAACAAAGGCATCTTTCACATCTCGGCAAATGCATTTGCGCTGCCAAATAGTGTGCGCAATCAAAGTTGATATAAGGGTATGGACACTAGTGCCGCAATAAAGTTGTTACATAAAGCCCTGAGTTAGTGTTCGCCTGAAGCAGATCAGTGAACAGACCGAATATGACATCCTCTGAAACGCCCCCTGCCCAAGAAGAATACAAGAAAATCGTAACGATGCTCAGCCCACGACAGCTGCTAAAATGATGATTGTCAAAATGACAGCCAGAATCAAGAGCAGACAGCATGCTTTGGACCGAGCATTCTTCTGATATCTGGCGGCACTTCTCAATTCCAAATCCGCCTGTCTCGTATCGGTCCTTGTATCGTCCACATTGGCTTCAATCGTATTGAGCATATCCCCTTGCTCGGTGACGATATGTGCCACATCTCGGAATAGCTCATTCAGTTCTGTGACGCCCTGCTCGATATTCCGGATCTCCGCCTCTCGCTCTACGATCAGAGAATCCTGGAAATCTACATCGTCTTGCGATGCGAGTCGTAGCGGTTCTTGGACTTGCTGATCTCCGAATGGGCTAGCACCTTCTGCTGTTGGTGACAATTGATCCTCTAATGCAGTTCGCGCCGCCGATGCTGATGTCCTCTGTTTCTCGAGGGCTTGTCGTTGGACAGATTGGAACTCTTGGAGATTATTCTGAAATTCGCGCGCAAGTTTCTGTTGGGTGTATTTTTGCGATGGCTATTTCATGGTCAGGTACTTAGGCCAGTTTAATTGAATCTAGATGCTTACGCTGACATCTTCCCATGATTGGATCTTCTTAACGCCCTCTCCAACCTCCTTGAAGGTATCCTTTGAGTCTTCTAGAAGACCATGCACTCGTTCCCGCACTCTCTCTGTGTCTCTCTTGGTGCCGAGTAATGCGATCTCGTTCGAAAGTCTCGAAATATTGCCGGTCAAGGTGAATAACTTCGTCATGAGCTCTTGCGACAGCCTCTGGAATTCAGGATCATCGGAGTACTGAGGGTCGTCTTGTCTCCGCATCGTCGTCGGCTGCGACTCCAGCGATGATAGTTGATCGAACGACATGATTACTGCGATGCGACAAGGACAGAATGATGAGAGCAGATGTATGAAAGTGGAATTGTTTATGTACAAAAGGTTGCCTATTTTATGAAGCTCGTGAGCAAGTGAGTTCGAAGGTTAACTGACGTACCCGCGACGGCGGACCCCTGTCACTTTGCCGCCTGCCCAGAAGTCTTGGCATTCCGGTTGCTCTGCTCGCGTCTCCAAAAGCTCCGCCGTGCATTTATTTTGATTCGATGTCAACACAACCTCTCTTAGTGCTTCAGTGTCACCACAACCACCATCGCAGAATGGTATAGCCAGCTGGATAGAAGGCATTCGTTCCAATTTCGCATTACGCCACAAAGAACAATCACATAGCCTGGGCGGCTTTCGATACTAACGCCCGCCTCATAATGGCGCCCGCTACCCGGATTCGTCCTTACAAGGACTTCCTCACACCTGCTATGCACAAGGGATTTGCGACGGCGACCGGGGCTCTATTCGTGCTATGCTATTTGGAATCACTGGCGATTGGAAGATGGAACTCTTGTAGGTTTTGGCCGGTCTAGCTATTGCAAAATCTCTAATGTGCTACTAGTCTTTTGGTCCTGGTTTCCCTTTGGACGAGCTGGCATACGCGCGGGCTTGTTGTTTATCCCAGCATTCATGATATTCTTTCTTCGGGTTGCCCAGCTTCATGTGGGAATACGGACCTCGTCCTCAGGCTGGGAGACCTTCCGAACGTATGCGTTTGGATTCCACGTATTCCAGACCATTGGATGGTACTGTTTATCAGCGTATTTGTTCAGCGAAATATATATCTGGTCGGCCTCTGAGAGTGCTGATCTCAATCGGATCAAGACGAATCCCAAGGTCAATCGCCCAATGCTGAACGAAAAGCCGATCTACTACACGAGCTTCATTTTCTTCATGGCACTTGTTCAAGCTGGCTTTCATCTATTCTACGACTACGATCGACTCAATATACCCATCACAAAAACGAAACCGATTGGATCGGCGGATCAACGAGCTCATTTAGTCATTCCGCCTAGAGCACTGCTCAAGGCGAATCTAGTAAGCATCGTAATCAGCTGTCTCAGACGTGTCATCCTCGTGGCTTTGGTCTCTCCGTTTCTCTATGTAATGAGCTGGGGCATCTTTCCTTTCTCGATCCGGAGCGCTGCCTACAGCTTCACCCTCTGGTGGGCAAAGATATTTTGGAATTTACCAAAATCTGGTGCTCTTCCGACTATTTACCCCTTCCATTATGAGGTGATCCTCAGGACAATTTCGTCGGGTTTTCTGTTGCTGTTGTTGTGGGAATTTGGAAATGCGGCTTTCTCAGCATACATTGCAGCACAAGAGCCCCTTAAGAACGGACGGCCCATCACGTATGAGTCTCGGGACCCCAACGGAAGTTTGCTGACAGGACTGAGGGGACAAAAGTTACAAACAAGAGTCAGTCATTAGAAATGGAAATCGTACCATGACTAACAAGGTGTAGGCATTCGCGTTCTGGGAGCTTGTCTATATCGCTCAAGGATTTGAGGGGCGACGAAAGATGATATTCGAGGATATTGACAGAGTTGGAGGCTCAATGTGGTCACAAGTCCGTGATGTGTGTCTCGATGTTGTAAATGGCATTGGGGGTCGTATCACTGAGTATCTAGACCCCAACCCCCCAGTTGACGAAAAAGATCCTGCACGGCCTAAGCCCGAGCCTCTACCACGGATTGCTCAACCCTTGAAAGACGGGCTGGCAAATTCCGGAGATCTTTTCACAGCTGGTCCCCCACCTAAAGGGGAGCGACAACGTGCTGCTGAGGCTGTTGCAGGCTTTGCCAAGAGACACGGCCAATCACCTCCAAATGACCGGATTGTTGCGAAATCAAAGATTATGTTGCTGAAAGCTGAAGGTGCGATGCTCAGTAAACAGCAAAAGCAAACCCTTTCGTCTGAAGGAGTTACTGGACTTTTCAAAGAGAATATAGTTAGGGCGTTGCAGAAAAGCTTCGGTTGGCCCTTCAGACAGGAATACCGAAGGAGACTTAATGCAATAGTTCTAGGCTCTCCATATGGGGATGTGGGTATCATTGTCGATGCGGTTGATTCATTGACTAGATTTGCTGTGTGCAGTCTGAAGGAGGATAAATATGGTAATGTCCAAAAGGACATCAAGTCAATCATTCTCTCATTCACGAAAGTCATTCTTGAATTGGAGGGCTTTAGGACATCGATTGGCTTCCACTGGACGGACGTAGAAAGGAAGCAGGAAAGCCCCGAGATCGACACAGTGTTGGCAGCTCTTAAAGGAGGATTGAGCGCGCTAGTTGATGCCTTCGAAACCTATGCGGCGGATTTGAAGATTAGTGCAGCTGACATGAGGGAAGCACGGACAGCGGCGACTGTAGTCAAGAAAAGGGCTCCGGAAATGACCCAGTCTTGAGATGAAGTTTGACTACAACTGTATATACCATAAAATCAAATGACCTGTATGAAATAGATTTGTGCTATGAAAAGGCGAGACGACTACCGAGTATGCGTATGACTACTGCTTGCGATTTCCCTTCTATCTCATGAACATTGACCATTGATCGATAATGCTCACGGAAACTCCGGGGAGACTATACTTCAAGAAGATCTCAGTAATCCTTTTGTTCCAAATCATCATGCTTCATGCACTCTTACCTATAGACACAATCTACTTCGTACAGGGCCAAATAAACCTACCTTTCCTGTCTGTGCGTGCCTCTAGAAGCTTCTACCCTTACAAGGGTTACAGCCAATAGATATAAACGCTGCTTTTACTCTTTTACTACTATCTTTCACTACCTCACAGCTAATATGGAGTCTCAATATAGTATTCCTGTTCCAAACCTGTACCCGCGACGATAGACTACGAATTCAAACCCTCTACTTCGACGCTAATTTCACTATCGCACAAATTGCTCTACAGCTCAACCTTACCCCCTACCAAGTCAAGTACGCACTCTCCCACCGACTTACTCCTCAAAAGCAACGATGTGGACGAAGAGCTTTCCTCAATACGCCGTAACGTAAGCGTCTTATCGAATGGGTTACTACTTCTGCAGCAAATAGGCGTGTTCCTTGGAGTGATATTCCTCCTATTCTAGGGTGGGAGTGCGGCGAGAAGGCAATACGGGCTGCATTTAAGGAGGGATATGTACGACGGCATGCTCGACGGAAACCTCCTCTAACGGAGCAGAATAAGCAAGACCGCCTTAACTGGGCGTGGGAGCACCTCTTTTGGACAGAAGAACAGTGGTTTTCTATCTGTTGGAGTGACGAGACGTGGGCAAATCCAGGGAGGCATACTAAGGCCTGGGTCACAAGGAAAGTAGGCCTCGAGGAGGTATATCACGCAGATTGTATCGAGGCGCGATATCAAAGGAAGATTGGATGGATGTTTTGGGGCTCTATAAGTGGGAAGTACGGTAGGCATAAGGGGCTCTTTTGGGAGAAGGATTGGGAGACAATTAATGAGGGTTCTTACTGTGGGATTATTGTGCCTATTATGCAAGAGATCTTGCAGCAGTTTCCTGATCTTACCTTTCAGCAAGATAATGCAAAAGGGCATTCCTCTGCTTTTGCAAAGTCTGTTTTTGAAGCTATTGGGATTACTCCGATCTTTTGGCCTGCGAATTCCCCTGATTTAAATCCTATAGAGACTATATGGGATTTAATGAAGAACTATATACAGAGGAAATACCCTACTGTACATCGTTCTTATAAGAGATTAAGGGAGGCAATACAAGAAGCCTGGGATTCTATTACAATAGAAGAGATTATGGAGTTAATACGTGGGATGGGAGATAGGTGTATTGATGTAATTCTAGCTGATGGGGGATATACAAAATACTGATTTTTAAAGCAGCGATGCCAAGACCCCTAGTGCGCTCAGATAGAAAAGGTAGGTTTATTACAGCCTGTACGAAGTAAGTGGTACGGAAGGGGGTTCCAAGTGGGACTCGGCCACCCCCTGTATGGCGGTCAGCTCGTAGAAACTCATAGAACTCGCCGCTTTACTCTATAAATT